>VWZK01021883.1:17068-51640 GCA_013396935.1 Baryphthengus martii | reverse complement strand
TTTTTTTTTTTTTTTTTTTTATAAGCCTGAAGTTTCATGTATTCCTTATAGCAGTCAAGGGTAAGAATTGCCTGGCCAAAGTGAAGGATCCTGAGATTTATCATGAGCTTACAAATTGGTTCTCTGCTAATAACATCTGGTGTGTGGTTAGTGCCGTATGAGCAATTCCAAGCACTTTCTGAGCATCCAGGAGTTCAAACTTCCTTAGCTTTTGCAGCTTACAGGGGGTAATGACTTTATAAAGAAGAAAAAAAAAAAGGCATGTCTAAGATTATACACCAAACTGGGTAGACCTGGGAGGAAAAATCAACAGCTCTGACTATGCTGGGCCTTATGGAAGGATTAGGCGGTAGGAGGGAGTTAGTGACCTTTCCTATAGAAGAGATCACTTATATAGGGAAGATCCCTTCTATATATCTTCTCCCTCGGCTGCCAGGGAGCATGAGGTGGACATACACCCAGCATAATGGATTTTGGCCACCCTGGCCACTAGCCCTGCCTTCGACAGCAGCTACGTCAGCTTCCTGCCAACCTAAGTAGGCTCAGCTCGTCTTAGATCCTAGGCTCAGGCCCTGCGTCCCCACAAACTGTTAAGTTTCCCAGTGACACATTTCTACATATCCCAGAGCACGCCTGGAGCTGGTGTGTGCAGTGCCACACGGCAAGCTTCCCTGCAAGGGCTCTGTGCTGCTTCTTGCTGCAATTGCTGAACCAATGAGAGCAAATCAGATCTGTTCTGTCAAAAGCAATTCCCAAAATTTCTGGTCTCCTCAGAGATGGAACCCCTCTGGAGAGCTTCCCTTCACGGGTGTTCACTTGCCCCAGGTCCTCAGATGGGTCTGTGGAGGCATTTAAACATACAGCCTACTGATGTCTGTGGGGACTTTATGATTTCTGTTATGAGGGGTAGGTACCCATGTTTCTTCCCAGGTGCCGGGGGTGCAACAGCAGCAGTACGATGCTCACTTTCTTTCAGTATTATGCCTAAAAAAGTGTTGCCTGAGACAAGAGCCAGGTCTGAGCAAGACTGGCTGCAAGTAACAAGAGACTTCTGCTGGAGCTAATGGTTTGGAGAGGGCGCACTTTAAATGCAAGGTCAGCCAATGATCAGTGCCAGAACACCACATCATTGCTATTGATTGAGGAAATGAGCATCCAAACCTCTTGTTTTGCGGAGATTAAGTTACATGCAAAGTAAGAAGGAACAGAGGGAAGAAGATATCAATGAGAATGCCAGCTCAGGTGTTGGATTTCTCTAGCAAAAATCTCAATTTTAATTCTATAGGCTTTCTCCTGGTCTGTGAGGGAGAGAGAGGAGCTGGGAGAAGGACACTTCTAATTTTACCCAGTTCTCCTTTCCGTCCGTTCTGTCCAAGTGCACATGTTGAAGTGTGTAAAGCATCCAAGTGTCCCAGTTCTTCTGATCCTTCAAAGACAGCACTCTGTCCCTAGGCTGAACCCACCGTACTCTGGGTCTTTGAGCAGAGTTGGAGAGGATACTCAGGCATCTTCTGAACTCCAGTGTGAGGCCGAAGGGCAGGTACTAGTCATGTTTATTCTGTGCTGAAGCTTTTTTTAACAACTGATGTACACAGACTTGTGCATCTTCTCAAATGAAATTAGATGGTGAAGTCAAGAGGTGAGCAGAGAAGTTCAGTGACGAGGAGCAGCAGCTAACATTGCCTTTACTTGCTGAACTGCACTGCACAGCTGCCTCTGGGCTGCAGCCAGCCCTTTGTCGTTAACCTGAGGTCTTTTCCTCTGGTGAGAAGGGACATGCCCCTGGCTGTGTACCCCATGGACCGCTTGTGTGCATCATTTACACACGATCGTCTGAGGATCATCGTGCTCCAAAGGGTCTTTGGCAGCATGGCCATGGCATCTTTATGATTTAATAGCCACTTGCTTGCCTCCTCTGCTGGTGATGTATAGAATGCATATATCCTATATAGAATACAGCTGAAGATGGTCTGTAAGGGACCAGGTTAGCTTTTTGAGCAAGCTTGCAAACCCTTCCTGGCACAGAGAGTCTGCAAGGACAGGGATGTTACAGTAACTCATGGTCCCAGCAGTTTACACAGGGAGCCTTGCAGGCTATCTGGAAGCAGAAGGTGATGCAGGGATCAAGGAAGAAAGTCAAGGCTGTGCACCTTGTGGATTGTCTCCTCCCCAACAGGCTGATGCAGATGAGCAACGCTACTGCACACGCCGGCGTCTAAATTGGAGAAAAGGAGCAGTGCAGACCTAGTGCCTGGGTGTGGCTTGGCTCCTAGAAAAACTCCTGTGATATACTTCTGCTGCATGCAAGGTTTGCAAATCCTCCTTTGTGGAGCCTCCCTGAACACTCTACTGCTCTTTTGACCTCTCTCTAGTTCCCATGCAGCAGAACTATCTCTTAATTCAGTGACTGCCCCATGCAGTTTCATGAAACCAAGTTATGAAACAGAGCAATATCTTTCTTTACTTATATATATATTTTTTTTTGCTGGCAACGGTTGCATCTCTAAGGCATCAGAAAGGAAAGTTTCAAGAAGGAACCCAATATTAGGAAATCCATATGTTAGAAACAAGTTTTTGTGTAATTTTTTCTTGTGGTCAGTTTCTTCAAAGACAAGTCTCTGTGTTCCTCCTTATTTACACAAAGCTGGTCATGAAATAGCAACAGATTCCAGTATGCAGTGGTCATGGAATCGGTTCATCTGAAATTCCGTTATAGATGGAGAGCATCTTTGTATTGTTGGTTTGTTTGTTTTTTTAATGGAAAGAAAGTCTCCGTGCCAGGTGCATCAGAGTCCCAGTTCATTCTAGGATGTATCCTGAATGTAGTTGTTACGTCAAAGTAAAATCTCTTTTCTCTGTCTTTATTCTCCTTGTATCACAGTGCTTGGAGTAGAAATAAGTCCTATTTTCCTGCCACTGAAGGACCAACAATGGAATGAAATTCTGACTCTAGAACTCATGTATGTTACTCAGAACTGACTGGTAAACGAACCAGCAAACTTGGCCTACAGGTGCTACTCCCAATTCTCACCTTCCCTGTTATGTGTGTAAACTTACTTGTCACAATGCCAAGTTTTATAGCTTGGGAAGGTCTTAAACTACTTAACAGCTAGGAAAACAGAATGCCTTTAAAGTGCTTTAGACAGAAGTGGTAACTGAACACCAATGTCTTACTTAGCGAAGTACCAGCTTTGACAAGCAACCTTTTCAAAAGAAGGTGTCGCACAAGATACGGCTGCAAACTATGTGTTTTGCCTGGTAGCAGCAAGAGACTTCTTAAATATCAGTGAACCTACTTTGATGTCATGAGAGCTGGTACTTCAGCTAAAATAAGGGGGTTTTGTGTTTGACTCTGCGGGTTCTGGGTTCAGTCTTTGCAGACAACTCCACAGGGCTTCTACAAATTTGAAAAGGTTATCTGTAACCCCTGTTCCCTCTTCCTCTGAGATGGAAAGAAGACAACTCAAATGGCCTACTAGTGCTAGTATCTTAAGTACTTGGGTCAAGTACCAGTCTTGATATTTTTCTTTATATTTGCACTTACATGATTGCTGAGCTGAGTGCCGCCTTCTGTTGTGTATACACATGGTTGTCTTACCTTGATTTGCACTCTTGAAACTTGGAATGAAAGCTTTGTTCCAGGGGAGTATATGCCATATGATGTTGGCTCTTGGGATTCCTTGAAATCCCTTCACATTTCAAAGAGATTTGTGAATATTGGGGGGGACGGACAATTTGAACAAATTGCAAGCTTCTAAAGCCTCAGTGAATGCTGATTTTGGCCATCTCAACTATTTATAGAACACTCTATGCCTATTCTAAATATATTTTCCTCAAGGGGACCTCATCTCAACCCCCTGCTCCACAGCTTAAATTGCTTTATAAAGAAGACTATGATCTGTTAGCAAACATACCTTCTCTAGCTCTGTTGCTGGTCCAGGCCTTGAAGGGGAGATTCTGTGCCAGGCAGAACTCAAGGGGCTGCATTTAAACTCTGCAGCCAGCCGTGTAGAGAGATATTGATGATACATTGAATTATTTCCTGAAGCCATTGTCTGATTATTTTTTAATATTCCTCCTCTGCTGGTAGATCTAGAGTTCTGGAGGGAGAAAACCAACTGACTTACAGGCAGCATATGGCACCTTTCTCTTTCAAGAGTCTTCAGCCTTGCAAACTAAGCTCAACAGTGAACACACAAAACATTTTCTTCCTAGAGGAAGTATAAGGAGTGTTCTGTGGGCAGAAAGCACTTTCTATTGCAAGGATGCATGAAGTTGATGTTCTCTTTTTCTTCTACTGGCTATAGGGAAGAAAAGCGCCTCTTCTGTGGGGGTAGCTCCATGACAGCGCTTGGAGAACTGTGCTTCTGACTCTATGGAATGGTTCTCCCTGAAACGTTTTCTACCCACCAGGAGCAGAAGCCTCTTCTTTGCTACCTGGTAGTTTGTTACCCCTCTGTCAGTAGAGCCGGCTATGAAGGCTTTCTGCAGCTCTTTGTCAAGCTTGGCTTTGTGTTAATGAAGGCAGGGGTGCTGTAAGATGGTATAGAACTAACGTTGCAGGAGTGGCTCCTGCTCTTGCCTGGCTTTGGAGGCTGATCGTACATGTTCACTGCTATTTTTACAGGCAGATGAACATGAGGCATTTAAATAGCAGGGCTTGAGTCCCACTTGCTGTTCATTGAGTGGGGTCTAACTGTCAACTCCCATGTAAGAACAGAGGATCTTTTCAGGCCAAGGATAGCTTTTATTTTTCAGTCAAAAGCTATGGCTGTACGATAGGATAGAAAATTTTGGTGCAAAGGGCACAATGCAGAACTTCACAGGACCTTTTTTACCCCCCAGGTTTAAAAATGTTTAGAAAAATGCATCTTTTTCTTGAATTCTATGTGTTTGAACAGTTTCTTCTGTACTGTAGTTATATTCTGTCTGCCTCTCTCAGGAACATCTACAGATCTAAATGGCAGATGCCACAGATCACAGTCCTGAGTGTAAAATTTTGGGTCAGTGTAGAGAGAGGACGGGCCATGAGGACCCTACATACCCTGAATGGCTGTGCTGCCTCACAATAAGGGTCAGCACTGACTTGTATGCTCAGAAAAAAAGCAACTGCTCCCTGCCCACATGGTGTGATTGAGTCAAACTCTTACTTCATGGATCATGGACTCAACCGGGCTGTAAAGCACGAAGGCTGATTGCACTGACTGGCTCAAGGATAGGATTTGGAAGTAGTGTGTCAAGTGGTGTCTCCAGAAGTCACGTCAGTTTAGGTACCCATTAAAAATCCCCTTCTTCTGGGTAACAACAAAGGAGTGACTGCTGCTTACTGGGCCTCAGGGATAGAGAAGCCTGTGCAAGGCTTTGCCACTCTGTAGATCAGGGTAACGTTGCTCACTGTGTATTTAAGCCTCAGGAGATGTTTTTGAGGTTGACAGAAGCTTTTCTTGTTTATTACCCTTTAAGGATGAATGGAGCAGCATGTGGCAAAATCGCAGAATGGGATTAGCTCAGGACTTATCAGGAATTGTTTCTTAGCATTCCTCCAGAGCTATTTCCTTCTCTTGCAGCCTCTGGAGCTGCATGAAATAGAAAGGGTTGTGTCCATGCCTGTCTGGCAGGAAAATCATCACAGCTGAGTGCAGCAAAATTGACTGGATCCAGTGCCCTTGGAAACAGTGAAACAGGTAAAGTTTATTTAACAGGAATTTCACATGAGAGATCACATAGTCACTGTGAATATTGCCCCAAGGTACACTCCTCATCACACACAGGCCTCTTCCTACAGTCTCCTTGGCTCTTCCAAGGAATCAGTGTCAGCATAGCTTTAGATTTTGCTCTGATCATGTCTTCCCTGTATGCATGCAGATTGTGTTTCCTTGCCCCTGTCCTGGCATGCAGGAAAGGACAGGTGAGTTTCTCCAAAAGCTCTGTGGTGCCACCCAGCCTAGTGCAGCACTCGGCACCTTGGGCTGCTGCTGCCCTCTGCTAGGAAGACCCGTTTGGTTCAGGCAGAGTCTGTGATCCCATGGGGATGCAGTAACTCAGGAATGGCTCTACAGTAGCAGGATGGGTGCTCAGACTACTGCTGATCATTTGCGTGAGTGTTTCACTAAAAAAACACTCCTAATGGGTCTGTCCGTGGTCCCTGGGCTGGCAGTGTGATTGGCAGCTTTCTGGCTCACCTCATCATGCCTCTGGCTGGTTATTCCTGCTGATGTCTCTCTAACACTTGTAATGAAAGGTCTCCATTTGACCACTCGATATAAAGAAACTGTAGTGCCTTTTGAAACCTAGAGTAAGCAATGTGCACCAACAAAAACTAGTATGTTTGCCCTTGTAAGAAAGAGTGATATATCCCTTCTGCTCTGCTTAGAAGAGATTCAACATCTCCATTCAGAGTCACTGGCTTTAGTTCCCTCGTGGTGTAGGTGAGTTGTCTGAGATGAGGCTGGGACACAATCAATAGCATTTGACCACAAGACGAACACCAGGAGTGAAAGAGCCCAGACAGCAGAAGCAGACGGCAGAGCTCAATTTTGAGCCTAATTTGAACATTGAATGAGGTGCTAATATCTCAGCTACTGTGTGGAGTCTCTTCTCAGTCTGCTGTTCGTGTTCTGTGAACGGAGTAGGGTGGTGTATATATAGAACACAGTGAAAAAATGGCTTTGCGCAACTGGTGTGAGCTCTGCAGGGTGAAGGGAAGTGTCTGGGTTTGGTGATGAAAATAGAAATCTGTCTTCATGTCTATGCTCTGGAGAGCTGATCAGATACTTTATGGCTTGATACCGTCATTACAGCTCAAAGAACAAATTTTGGAGCTGGCTTCTGTAGTTGCCTAATAGTTTAACCTGTCTCCATTCCCCGATAAGAGGAGACCAAACTGCTTTTGTTCCTGTTGCCTCATTCATCAGTAAGTGTAAAGCAAATTGGAAAATCAGACCTACTTGAACTAACATTTTTAGCTATTCATTCACTCACTCACAAATCAACCCCCTGATGCCAGTCCAGCTTTTTAATTCAATGAGTAAATTAATATTTTGTTTTCTTTTTGAAGTGTTGTGGAAGCATTTGGATACCATGGAAATGAGTGACAATATCGTGAAAAACTGGTTTAGAAGGTGTTTAAGAAGTTAAATTTAGTTTTTCTGTTGCTCCCAGTATGATGTTTAGGATGGACTTCACCTGTTCCTGGGAATGCAGGGAAAGCCCTGCTCAGAGTCAGGTAGAACTAAAGGCTGGCCAAGTGCTGGGCCTGATGTACATTTGTGTCACACAAACAGTGATGGATACCTCCAGTTGCTCTTTTTCTCCTGCTGGATGTGGGATGGGGTTTAATCCTGTATCCCAAATCTATTTGCCTTCTCTTCAAATGATTTCTCTTTCTCTCTTTTGCAGGCATGGTTCAAAAACTTGACCAGAAGCTGCCTGTAGCCAACGAGTACCTGCTGCTTTCAGGTGGTGTGCGGGAAGGTGTGGTGGACATTGATCTCGATGAGCTGAATGTTTACGCACGAGGCACAGACTACGACATGGACTTCACCCTGCTTGTGCCTGCACTGAAGCTGCATGACCGCAACCAACCAGTGACGCTGGACATGCGCCACTCGGCTTTGTGCCACTCCTGGCTGAGCCTGCGTCTGTTTGATGAAGGAACTATCAGCAAATGGAAGGATTGCTGCACGATCGTGGACCATATCAATGGAGCTACCAATTATTTCTTCTCTCCAACAAAAGTGGCAGACTGGTTCTATGACTCCATTAGCATTGTCCTCTCTGAGATCCAGAAAAAGCCGCAGCGAGGGATGCCAAAGGTGGAGAAGGTAGAAAAGAATGGGACTATCATATCCATCATTTTGGGAGTGGGCAGCAGCCGCATGCTGTATGACATTGTCCCTGTGGTGTCCTTCAAAGGTTGGCCAGCAGTGGCCCAGAGCTGGCTGATGGAGAACCACTTCTGGGATGGAAAGATCACAGAGGAGGAAGTCATAAGTGGGTTTTACTTAGTGCCTGCATGTTCCTACAAGGGGAAGAAGGACAATGAGTGGAGGCTGTCATTTGCCAGAAGTGAAGTGCAGCTGAAAAAGTGCATCTCCAGCAGCCTCATGCAAGCCTATCAGGCCTGCAAAGCTATCATCATCAAATTGCTGTCCCGCCCCAAAGCCATTAGTCCATATCACTTGCGGAGCATGATGCTGTGGGCCTGTGACAGGCTACCAGCCAGCTACTTGGCCCAGGAGGATTACGCAGCCCATTTCCTCCTGGGGCTCATTGATGATCTCCAGCACTGCTTGGTCAACAAGATGTGCCCTAACTATTTCATCCCCCAGTGCAATATGCTGGAGCACCTCTCTGAAGAAACCGTGATGCTGCACGCGAGGAAGCTGTCCTCAGTCCGCTCAGACCCTGCCGAACACCTTCGAACTGCCATTGAACATGTCAAAGCAGCCAACCGGCTAACCCTAGAGCTCCAGCGGCGGGGCAGCACCACCAGCATCCCCTCCCCACAGTCAGATGGAGGGGACACCAACCAGCCTGATGACCGATTAGCCAAAAAGTTGCAACAGCTAGTGACTGAGAACCCTGGGAAGTCCATCTCTGTCTTCATTAACCCAGATGATGTCACAAGGCCCCACTTCAGAATTGATGATAAATTTTTCTGAGCTTTCATCAATGTTTCTTGGGATTTTTTGCTTTTGTTTTGTTTTTAAAAACTCTTGCAGTGTGCAGGTTTTTTTCGTTTGGTTTTCCTTGATGACTTAGTCTCTTGTTTTTTACATATCCAGCGTAGATTGGATCTGTTGAGAACAATCTGAATAAATTATAATTCCTGGTTCTGCAGGACGGTGCAGATTTTGAAACAGTATATTGCTATTTCATATGCTGCTTTGATTTTTTTCACCCACCCGGCCCCATTGTCTGTGAGTAGTTTCTAAAGGAGAAGATGCTCCGTAAACACACATACTACAGTGTAATGTAGATTTTTTTTTTCAAGCTTCCATAATTTATGTACAATGTTGGGCCTGGGGATAGGACAACTCATCTTCCATTGCTTTGGAAATCCACTTCTTTTTCCATGAGCTTCCATCACCCTGAAAAAAAGGAGAGACTCTGGGTTGGAAAGCACTGCCGGTAATTTGACGAGGCCAAATCTACTGGGCTGAAGTCCAGTTCATCTGTTCTTCACACTTCTCACACTAGGGAAGAAAGTTGACTTTAAAGATGATGATGCAGCTTTTGAGGGAAAGAGTGGTTTCTGTTTTGATCTACTTTTTGAATGTAATCGTTCATAATTGGACCTTGTACAGTCCAGAGGGTTGTTTCTGCTGCTTTTCCGTGCGGAATAAGGTTATGGAATGTTAGTTTTAGTGTGTGTAATTATTCAAAGCCTTATTTAAATTCTATTAAAGAACATACCATTATAAATGTTAATTGCACTAATGAAATCTCTGCCATTACCTCAGTCCCACTGTTTGTGTTTCTTTCATGAGTTGGCATCTGTTGTTAGGCCTCAGCGTTGCAGGTTGCTTGAGGCCTTGCAGATCTCACGGTTTCAGGTGATTTCTTGATTGTCTTTTGTAAAAGGCTCGTCCTTGTTAGCCCTGCTATGTGTGAGAAGTCAGATTTTTGCATTGGCATATTACTTTGGATGCGTATTGTGCGTTGCAGTGCATATTGCATTAATATGTATTGCATGTTGTTGAAACAGGTTGGCCATTAGCTGAGGATGTAACGCTAAAGCAGTGGTATGTGCACAGTGAAGCAGCCAGGCCTCCAGCAAAGGAGCTACCTTGCTTCTGGAATGCATGTGTTAGGCCTGGTCCTTTATGGCAGTTACCGTTCCCTTGACTCCTGTGGACTTTCTGACTTACCCTGGGACACATGAGGCCTTGCTTTGGTCTCATGCTTGCAGAAGTTGTGTTTGTATGTAAACTTGTGGTGCAACTGTAGCCTTGAAAAACAAATACACCTTCATTTTGTGTGTAGGATAAAATGTATGGTAACAAGGGTTAGTCTGAGCCAAAAAATAATTCTAAGAGTTCAAGGATAGAGTGGCTTTTTGTGGCTGGCTGGCCAGTGACTGATACTTAGGCCTTAAATCAGCAATTTGGGCTTACTGATTGTCCCAGAGAAGCTGTTATGATATAAACTTGATGCATGTTTTAAAATGTGTTTATTAGAGCAGGTTAAAGTATTTTTCAAATATTTGACAGACAAATGGGGCACATATCTAGTAAATTCTAACAGGTTAAAATTGTGTATGAAAAATGTGTCACTTTTTTAGCCCAGATTTTTCTGGTAAAGAAACCAGGCTGGTGGAGCAACACACCAGCGGCTTTGGAAACTGCTTTATTAGATGGCAAGAAGGTTTCGATATCTGATCTAGTGCCAAGGTCATGTCTTAAAATGAAACTTTGGCTCCTCTATCTCTTGGGCGTATTTGAAGACTTCACTCCATTGCTGTAGCCAAGATGTTCACATTTACCTGAGTTTACTGGTACATACTTAAATGAGCCTGAAGAAGCTCTCAGAAATTCCTAGCTAGATGGAGTGGATGAGGATTTAACTTTAAAGCACAATTGGCTAGCGATCGTGAGTCCTGGTATAGCCGCAGTTATGATCTGGGGGAGGACATGCGTTGACTTCAGCAGAAGCAGAACTGGGTCCTACCAGTGTGGCTATTGCCAAAGACGAGTCTCCATTTAAACGGAGGAAAACTGACTGGGGAACCTCTCCACAAGTGCTTGTAAAATGCATATTTATTGAAGTGATCTTTTCCCCAGTCTCCAGGACTTCTGTCTGTTGGAAAAAAGAGTCTGGGCTCCAGGATGAAGTTTCCCATCACTACATGAGAGAGATCTGCTCAGCACAAAGCAGCAGTAGCCTGGCAGGCAGAGTACTTTCCTGGGAGTCCCAGTGTCTGTGTCGGTGCTCCTGAGTTATGCAGAAACACAGCCTTCCTCATGCCAGTTCAACATCCTGATGACCAGCAGTTTGGCTAGCCCATGTCAGGCTCTGGTGTGTGCTCCTTTTTTTGGTTTTAATTAAAAAAAAACATTTTGAAAAGTATCCATCTTGTTCTTGGTGCATTATGAGGAAAATGTGTGTGTGTGTGTCGGTTTGGGTTTTTTGTGGGGGAGAGGAGGCTTGGCTTTTTACTGGACTGGAAAGCAATTTCCCAGGTAGGTCTGTAAGGGTGTTATATCCTCTGCCTGAACCGTCTGTCTTCCAAGGAGACAGAATCCAGGAGGTTTTGAATCTCAAGTCTAGTGTTTGCTCCCTTCCACATGCTATAGCTCAGCTTAATGAAGCGGGTGCCAACCAGAGAGGTTATGTATATTCGAGAACACTGAAGGCTCTATTTTCTTCCTCTTCTATTGTCCCCTCTTGCCTTGGAGTATATGCTGGGATAGGACTGCAAAATCCATAGGTCTCTGTGTGGGATTTCCAAGTAGTGAGTGGGTTTAGATACCAGAGACTTATTATTCTTTACTACCCTCTGCAAGTTTCAAGGGGACCACAGTGCTTTTCCTTTTGGGAAGTTCTTGAAAGTCATTCACACAAGCATTCAGAACCCCCAAATCCATGGAGTTAAAGACTTGGTCAATCCAACAAACGCTGAAGTAAGAGGAAGTTTGCTTTAAACTAGCAATGTGGTCATCTTCCCTACTGACATCAAGGGGAGACAAGTCAGTGCTGTAAGCCCATGTCTCAAAAGGAGCTTCAGTTCTACACCCACTGCTAGGTTCAATAAGATTTTTTTGCTTTTGCCCACTGGCTACCTTCCTTCTGGCTTCTCCCTATTGGTGTGTGATGTTGGGAAAGTGCTGGGACAATTAGTGAGGGGGTAGTTGCATATGTAAGAATGTAAGAGATCTCTTTTATGCGTCTGTATATTACTGCCTCCTACACTGGTAAATGCAGGGGAGTCCCAGCCAAGAGGGTCTTCAGGCATCAGAAAGCTGGGGAGGAAGAAAAAGTGCCCTTCAGAGGCTTCACTTCTATTTCTCAGTGTGAGAATCCTTGAACATTCTGGCTGTGGTCCTACTCTTGGGACAAGCTTTTGCCTTTACTCTTTCCATAGGGCTCCTGTCCAGAAGCACAATGGGAGGAGCAAATAATTTGAATGGTACCAGTTGTTTCTTCTGAGAGACCCTGAAGAACCTGTTCCTTCTTCAAGGGGACACCTGAGCTGCTGCAGAGCTGACAAAAGCACCAGCCAGTGGGGGGTTATTCTCTGTGCTGTGTTGAGGGGTGTACTCAGAGCAGAAGGGAATAGCAGCCCAAGAGCTCTGTGAAAGCCTGCAGTCTCTGCTCCTTCAAGCGTGTTACCTGAAGCCTCAGTCATTTGCAGCTGGCCGTGATAAATTGGTTTCTCCACATTTTCCAATACTCAAGCCTGGAGAAATATTGGTGCTTTAATCAGAAAACTACAACTAAGCATCAGAGGCACTCTGCGGGAGAATCAGCAAAATATCAGCAGGACTTTAACCATCCACTGCCTAAAATAAAAGGCAGTTCACAAAAGCTGTTGAAAGAGCTGGATTTTTAATGATATGTCTTTTCTGTTGTCCTGTCATTGTGAGAAGTAGCTCTAGTTTTGATCTGAATTCTTGGAGTTTTCTCTGATTGCCTTACTGCAGTGGAGAGCAGCCTTGTTTTGGTAGCTATGGTTGTTCTGGTCTTGACAGGGACATCCGAGCTCTGTGCCCTTCAACTTCTTGGAGGGTATAGTGTGCTATGAAACAGGCTTGTGCCAGCTCAGTGACTGAAACAGGTGCTGAAAGACAGCAGCCACTCTGGACATGAGATGTACCCTCAGCTCAACTTCTGTGGGCCAGTGTTGTGGGCCATATGAAATAATCCCAAAACTCTGTCTGCGAGCACCGTGCTCTAAAACAAGTACTGGCTGGCTGGTTTCATGCAAGATGCTGACCTGGTGCCAAGCATCCACCAGTAACCAGCAGTCTCTGATCAGTTGCTTGGGAATATAGGGGAAAATGACTCTTTAAAAGCCTTAGAAGGCCAGAGATTCCTGAAGGTCACACTGCTTTGCTCACCAGAGGCTGTGACTTGTGCTTAGAGCCAGCTCAAGTCAGCTGCAGCCTCTGAAAACATTTCTGTAAACCAGGTTTATTTAGGTGTCTCGCCAATCTGCTTGCTGTGTGGTGATGAATGCACATGGCAGCTGAGTAGTTGGACCAAAAGTGGTGACTGGGGCTAGAGAGTCACAGGACAGGACACAAATCCCATTAAAGTCCATTGGGACTTGAAAATGTGCTTGAAACTAAGCGTGCGTGCTTCGCTGGATCAAGCTGGTTGTGATCAGGCCAAAAGTAAGCAGACGTCTGTCATGTTTTATTAATCCATGCAGTACTACAAGCAACCATATATAATGCCAGTGAATGTGGCAGAGGCTTTGCTAATGATTATTTCTCACTGTTACGTTTGGGGTTTTTTTTAAAGGTGTGCATAGTTGGTGCCGAGAATTGCTTAAAAACATCCATCTGCTCCTTTTTGCAGGTTCAGTGCTGGATACGTTTTGCCACTTTGTTTTGTATTAAAGCCAATGTGTTTGAAAGGTCACTGGGCAGCTGAGTGCAATAATGTTCAGATTCTTCTGGCATTGCTCAGTGATTAGAAATACTCAGCATGCAAATAGCTTGTTCAACTTCAGCAAGTACATCATCTCCCTCCTGCCAGCCTTGCTTGGGGTGAGCTAATGGACTTTTAACATTATACAGCTTAGAGAGTGACTGCCTCTAATAGCTCCTGATTAAGCTCTCCAGAAAGGCAAATAACCATCACGGGGCAAAGGCTGAACAAGGGGAGGGGAGCAAAAAAGCACAGATACTAAAAAGTTGCTGGCCAGGGGACTCTTGCGGACATGTTTTGTGCCGAGGGAAATTCAGCATTTTGTTTAGCACATTTTGGCTTTTGAGAACTGTCTATCAAATGGATCCCAATTTATTTCCTCTGAATGCTTTTAGAATAGTGATAAAATAGCCCTCCATCCCTCCTCCTCCCCCTTTGCCCATTTATAAGCTATTATTTTAGGGCTGCTCTGAGGAACTATTGTATTTTCCTATTATCGTTGTCCCTGGCTCAGCACTGTGCGTCCAAGCTGAATGTAGGCTTTTGGGGGTTATTTTTATCTTACTGACCTTCTGTGGTAGAGGAACATGCTCTCATTCAGTCTCCAGACAGCCTGATTTGCTGAGCAGAGAGATGTGGGTGCATATCAGGGGCATCAGGCTCACTTTAAACTGACTCAGCCCTGTCTTTCCTTTTCGGTTTTTGTGTGTTAGGAATATCAACGTGGAAGTCATGAGTGAGGTCTTGCTAGGCACAGAGAAGACATGATGTGTGATTCTGAAGTCAAGCAAGCTCTAGTGCAAAGTGAAAATTGAGCCCAAACAGCCACTTATCTCCCTGTTTCTCAATCCCTCTCACGCTTTTGTTTAGCTTTCTTTTGGGGTGATGGAGAGGAGAGACATGAGCTGCTTTTGTCCACTTCAGTGGGTACAAGTCACAGCTTTGGCTTAGGATGTTAGACACTTGGCTCTGTCTTCAAGGCTCCCTATTGCTTTATTGTGACATTGGCAGAACAGGGTGAGGGTTTTAGGATCTGTTCAGCCAATTCACAACAACTATGAAAAGAGAGGAATGGGCTTTTCTCATGAAGGGCTAGCGACCTCGAGTCCTTCTGCCTCCCGTGTGGCAAGGCTCACTCACACGGGACATTAATAGCCAGTTCTGAGGGCTTCAGCTGATCAGAGAATGAAGGCCATGGTGCTCCTATGCAAACCAGGCAGCTCCCCTTCCCTTCGGCATCCCTTGCAAGGCACGTCTGCTCCTAACCTGAAGTCAGTGCTCTCAGAGCAGACTTTGGCTGGTTGTGTTTGCAGGGTACAGGCTGGGTCTGCATCCGCAGATGACAGCAGGCCAGGAGACAGTTTCCTGCACCTAGCCACATCAAGAGAGAACTCCACTTGGCTGATCTGAAACAGCACGGAGGAGAAAATTCTTCCTACAGGGAGACCACTGCAGTCTACCTTTTCCCACCATCACTATAACTTGTGTAGTGATCAGGAGAAGACTCTGTGACTAGTGCCACTATAAAGGCACCCTTGTGTCTAAGAGTTTGAGTGTCATGCAGCAGCCACTATCCCTGAAAGATGTTGGGGCTCTTCTGCCTCCTGCCACCATGTAGGACACACACCAGGACTGTCTTAGGACTACCCCAGCAAGGACAACAGGGGGAGAGCTGGAGTGGTTGAGGACACTGTCCCCTTGCTTTGACCCCCAACCTCTGCAACACCACCATAGCTGCAGCAACCGGTTGCAGCTTCTATGACAAGATAATATTTGTGAAGCTTTCAGGAAGAGAGGATGGACCTTGCCTGACAGAGATAGCTCTCAGGGAAAGCCTGCAGTGAGCTCAGTGATTCCTGTGCCTCCCTACTCACTTAGGGAAAGGCTCAGTGCCTGCAAGGCCCTTCACTGTGTCTTACACCTTCTTGCAGCCATGTAAACTAATGCAGAAGGTTTGGGGCAGTGAGGAACAAGGACCAGCAACAGTGTCTCTGCAAAAATTGTTTCCCCTCTACCAACTATGATGTCCAGTACGTGCACATTCAGCTGTGATTTCCTCCAAATCTTCCTCAACTATTAATTACTGATAACAGGGCTCAGAGGAGCCACTTCAGTCGTGGAGTTCAGCCACCACTACAGTCAAAACCACCAACATTGTTTTTTTTATGTTTAGGCTCCAGAAAGTGTTTAGCTCACCCTCAGCCCCACACTTCTTATTATCCTATAATAGGCAAAAGGACTGTAGTAAGAAAAAACTCAAAGCTGCAACCTTCATTTAGGTTGCCTCAGAGATTCCCTCTATTTGCTAATGGTTCTGGCTCTTCTTGGTTGATGCACACAGTGCTATATTTATTACATTATTGCACTAACATCATCTCTGCAACAAATGAAAATGGAGGGAGTGATGGTGGGAAGTTGTTACAGGAAGCCTCCAGAAAAAGCATGAGCCCACCAGTTAAAGGAAACTCTAGAAACTGAACATGACAGTCCTGAATCCCACCAGCCTGTTGTGACTAAGGACTGGTAAGTCCAGCAAGGCATATGTTACCAGGTCAGTAGTACAAAGCTATTTCCTCACTTGTTCTTTCCCCAAGGCACGGCTCTGTTAAGCATCAAAACCTGCTGAAGGCAGAATGTGAAACCCAACCCACCAGGAGCCATGGAAAGAAGTGCTGCTCAACTGTTTCCTCTGTTTCTCTATTGCACCCAGCCTACCCCATGCCTCTCTCCAGAATATCTTTAAATAAACTCTCCAGAGGTGTTCTGCTACATAGTGATGAACTGAAATAAAATGCTGCTGAAAGGAGCCAGATAAATGCCTTGTCATGTTTTATTATAATCATCTAAAGCAATCTCATCGTCCGTGTCACCTGTCTCTCCAGCTTACTCATGGAGCAGCAAGCATCATGGTGACCATGCAGAAAAAAAGGAAGAGAAATGCAAGTTCATGTGAGTTGGAGTAAATAATTCAGAGACGCTGGCTTGTTCTGATACACAGTGCTACCTGGAGCTGCCAGGGCATACTGGTCCAGCATGCACAGAAATCATACTCTCCCAAGTAAAAGCAAGTTGTGGAGAAAAATGAGTGAATCCTCCAGCCTCTTAACTTTTCAGCTTATTGATCAGGTGGAAACTCAGCAGTGTGACTGTGTTGAGGTCTGGAGTGAGGCTGCAGGGTGTGGGAGCAGCGTAAGTTCGAGCAGGCTGGTGGGCGCTTCAGCTGCTGCTGCAGTACCTGCACACGGGCAGCTGCGGTTGCACTACTGTGCACTGTTGTGCAGCTGATGTAATGAATACAGTCAGTGCTTGAGTTTAAAAGCCATTACTGAATAACAGCTCAAGAAATGGGGGGGGGAGGGAGGAGGAGAGAAGAGCATCTAAAACAATACCTCATGCACAGCCCTTCCACCGAGCAGAGCTGAGAGTGAAAAGGAACTTCATGTGATTGTTTTTAATGTTGTGCTAGACTTGGATTTTCTGCCCAGCTGACAGCCCACAAGGAAACTTACTGTATTGTTCTTTGCCTGGAAGGGGATTTTTTTCTAGCTATACAGCTCTGATAACTGGAAAAATGCAGTCTTGGAGACAAATGTAAACCTGTGTCCCACTGCTCCAGCTCAATACTGAGCATCAGGCACAGCAGTGGTTTGTGTGTGGCTGTTTAAGTCAGATACTTGAACTTCTAGTCCTCCAGTTTCTTGCTTTATTAGTATTTTAGAAGTTCTTCTGAACAGTGAGAATCTTCAAGAGATGTTTCCCACTTTGATACTTCTGTCTAAAATTACAGTGCAACAGTACTAGGACGAGGCATGTTAAGTAATCCCCACACAATGTGCCAGAGAATCTTCATGGTGTTTGTAGAGCAGGGTCCAGCTTGGTTTGCCTTTCCTGCCCCTCTGTGCCTTCACACCACTGCACACACAGGAGAGATCCCAGGTGTGGTCTGGAGGTGCTGGGGACAGCTGCAGCTCCCCCTCCCTGACTGATACGGATCAGCTCTGGGTTCAGCCCAGCAGAGCGGTTGGTAGATCTGTGTGATAGTGTCTCTTTGGAGCACAGCTATCCCAGTGGCCAGTTCCTTTTTAACTGCTCACCTTTTACTTCAGGCATGAATAACTGCAGCTGTACAGAAGAACTAAAGATATCTTTGCCAAAACTGGGAAGGGGGTATGAATTGTTGCCATTTATGACTAAGGGTGGGGTTTATTTATCACAAAGAACTGAGTTAATTTGACTGTTCGTGCAACCAGATTTGAGGTCTAAGGGACCAGCAAGGTATTTAGACATCTGGGTCATGCCCTTCCTGCGTTGTTGGTGCTTGCTGGCACAGACTTGGTCCCTCAAATGCTCATTTTGTGGCATGATGCCATTGTCATGTAATAACTTGCCCTAGCAGCTGGCTGGGTCCATATGTAACCATACGTAGTCCTTTGACCTGACTGCAAAAAAGATCCCTCAAATCCAAATGCCATTTCTCTTTCAATAGTTACCCCTCTGTCACTGAGCACTTCCCTCAACAAGTGCATCAGCAAGACATCCTGTCAACCCAAAGAACTCTGACGAGGACCCAAGGGCCATCATCAGCCTGGAGGAGGTGGGGTGCATCTCGTCACCTTTCCCAGCACTCTGTGCTTGGCTTGGAAATAAGACCTGAGTCTTACTGACGACACTCGTCAAGCAGAGCTAACGCACCTGCACAGCACAGCTCCACACAGGACCGGCCCAGCACTCCCAGGCACCTCTGCACACAAGCTGAGTTGCTTTTTCCTTCAGTGGCACTAATTAGACCACATGCAGCTCCTTTTTCTGGGAAGAGCTCTTCCTATGCCAGCTCAAGTATCTCTCAACTGCATGGCGTTTGCCAGTTTGGAAATATCCACTCTACTTAGGAAGCTAAATAATGTCTCACAGCATTATTACAGCTTTCCAGTTCTTACTGGAAATAACCTTCTGGTGTCGTCTGCCTGTGGCCTTGTACCTTCATGCATTTGGCAAGACAAAACATCATTTTAAGGGTCAGGGTGATGACGGGGAAGATAACCTGTTGTTCTCAGTTTTACACACAGTACTTCAGCAAACGTCCGCATTTACTGAATCAAAAAGACAAAGGAAGGGATGTGAGGATAGAACAGCATCACAAATTAATGAGTGTGTTTGTATAATAATCTGTTGTATGCATAACTCACTTTTAGTACCTGTTTTTCAGTCTAGTCACAGAAAGATTATGTTGATTTGCACTTCTGCAGCCACTCAAATTCCTTTGCAGTCAGTTAGAGCCAGGAATTTCTGTTATATGTACAGTATTTCTCCAGGTTCATGTGAAGAGAGTGATAATATATCATTGCTCCCAGTGGGGACATAGATGCCTTCTAGCTTATGTCTCCTGACTTTTATTAGAGCTGGGCTTGAATGGTAGCAATCAATAGTGGGAAATGCAGTGGCTGAAACTGCTAAGTGCAGCTCTAATGTTCCTTATGCAAACGTTAACGCTCACCAGAGAGCACACCCGCTCAATTGAGTAAAGAAACAAGAGTGACTGCTCTGTTTGTGAAATCTTTCCCAATATTTCCAGTTATATTTATGATTTGCTTATCTTATGAAAAAAGAAAGAACAACAGCCAAGGGCAATACCAGCCAAAATTAAGAAAAAAAAGCACTTCCCTTTTTTGGGAAAAATGGGTGTCCAGACCAAGTGGGCTATCCTGGGTTGTCTCCAGGACACAGCTAGTTGGCTTCTACCACCCTCATCTGCTTAGTGCCTACCAATTCCTATCCCGATGCAGCCCAAAGCAGGCGCACATGTCCCTGACTCAGCTCTTGGGCAGATTAGAGTATGTGTGATATATCATTCTGTGTAGCTCCAGGACACACCCTTGCTCCATCCAACATTGTTATCCACTAATCAGCTGCTCAGCCTGAACCTGAACCTGATTGCCCAAATAGCTGAGCACCTGCTGCTCACATCAGATTAGCAGAAGCTGCATGTCCTCAAGATTGCCAGTGGCTGGACCTGGAATTTGCTCATGCTAAAAGCCAATTCATGTGCTCTGAACACACAGCTGATACATGGAGGGAGACCACTGTTACGACAGGCATGCCCTGAGGGTCTGGGATCACCTTCTTATTCCATCTGAAAGCTTGAGTAATTGCAACGATGCCTGAGCTTCGTAGCAGTACTGACCTCTTTCCCCCTCTGTAATACAGAGAGAAGTGGAACACAAGGAGAAAAAAAAAATATCCCTTAGGTTTCTTATTTCTTTCTGCACGGTAACCCTGACCTTCATGGCACACCTGGCCCTTGTTGTGTCTGGGAAGGTTTACACTCACCAGCTGGCCCTAGCACAACTAACTGACTGCTCAGCAAGGCTGGGTACAGCGGCAGCCCAGGTGAGAGGCATGTGTGTTAGCAGCCATCTGGCAGAGCAAGGTTATAAAGAAGGGAAGGGGGCCACTGGGAAGGTTATGCTGGTGGCTCTCTGTGCTCTGAGCAATGATTGTATGGGGACTGCAGGCAGAAGAAGGTCAGCGATGGACTGAGAAGTAAGTGAGCTTTTATGTGGGACTAGAATGAATCTGTGCGTACAGTAAGAAGCAGCTCTGTGTCCTGGGTCTGGCCCCCTGGGGAGCTTTGGGCAGACCCTGTGGTCAGGACAGGGGTAGATCTGAGCTGTGAAGTGGTGGAAAAGTTGACCCCATGTTTTGGGAGCTATGTGCACTCACCTTTTTTCAGTTTCTTTCCATTTCTTCTCATCATCTAAAGAGAGCAGCAAAGTTGCAAGTAAACTTGTGAGCTGAGCAAGATAAAAGGCCAGTGTTTGTGTGTGTATGCCAGGAATTGGGGTGCCTAGAGAGCCTGAGGCAATGTTATGGGTATTTGAAGCAGCAAGTGTCCTGCTGCCTGCTCTTTCCTTAGGAAAGGATCGAGGTAGCAAAACAAGAAGCTATTAGTGTGACTGCCTTGCCCATGTGTTATCTGGAGGAGCTTGGTTTGGGAATAGCTGAGCAGGAGAGATCTGTGTGATCTTGAAGGCAAGGAGCCTTGGGAATGCTGCTGAGCTCAAGCTGTCTGAACAATGCCTCAGCCAGCAGGGCCTGCACACATTCCTCTTGTGGGGAAGTGTGTGGTCAGACTGGAAAGGAAGGACACATCCTGGCACATAGTCAGCTTTGTTTACTGCTATCACTAGTAAGTTGGACACCAGCAGGTATTTATCAGTGGTTATAAACTCATGTGAGGCATCATGGAGGGAAGGTGAAATGTTTCCCTTGCTTATGTGATAAATTCCTGCGAAGCGTGCATTTTTTTTTTTACACTGTGAGTTGAAGGAGCAAAAGCCTGCTAAGCCTTGTTGTTCACCTGCTTTATATCTGTCCTGCAGGGTACTCACTGACTACAGTTGGGTGAATTTTTAATCTTCCTTATGAGTATTTTTCTTGCCTACTGTTGCTACTACAGGTGGTAGAATGGGAATTTCTTTTTTTCTGGATTCCAGCCTCTGGATAAATCTGAAAATCTAGTGGGTAGGGTGTTTCTTTATCTGGTCTTGTTTTACCTTATGTATATAAATGAGTGATTAACAGTCCCACTATGAATATGCTCACTTCTCAGTGTCTGACTCAGCCAGTTGTTCTTGCTGTTTCCCACCTGTGATGTTTACTGAACAAGGGCTGGTGATTTCCATGTGGAGATGGGCTAAATCAATAGCAATGCCCCAGATCTCGTGGATTCTTGTAATTGTTGAAGGATTTGGTTATCTCAGGTAGCAAGTCATCATCTCTAGTGGGAGATAAGATCATTACATGCAGCCATATATATATTCTTGAAATAATACTGCCCTCTCACCTTTGAGATTTTTAGCAATGATAGTATTGCACAACGTTGCTTTTGGCAGTGAGTATGAACTGATGGCAGCCAGCAATATTTTCATCTGTTCTCAGCTCAACTTCTTCCTTCCCAGTTCTCTTCTCCCTCTTTGCCCTTGTAATTGGAGATAACCTGGACCTACATAGTTATGCAGCATCAGAAATGTAATCTAGACATCTCTTTTGTGAATTGCATTTCTAACGTGCCCTTCAAACAGAATTCTATTTTCTGTGAGATGCTTGGAAAATAAAATGAGCTGCAACTTTTGATAGATACCTGTTTGAGGGACACCTGGAGGTGTCTGATGTTCTCACAAAACCAGCACAATGCTTCACTGAAAGGCAGCTTTATTCAAGGACCTCTTTATCCTCTTCCTAAAAGATCAAACTCTTCATGGGAGGGCAGGCAGAGGCCACCAGGGACTTTGATAAAGTGATGAAAGATTTTAAGTGATTCATGTTTTGAGTAGAACAGAATTTCAGGCTGTGCAGTTCTGAAGAAGAGATTTTAAAATGCCCTCTCATGCTATCTGGGAACAATGGAGGACTTGGTGGAAGATCAGGTGTGTTTTCTGTTTTTGTACCCTATCCAGGCCATTCTGTTGCTGAACAAAACCCCGCTTGCGGTGCGATTCAGTAGCTAGCCAAGGTTCAGATTCCTAAAGCTGGACCTTCTTTTCAGAGCATCACTGAACTCCTACGTTCTATTCCAGAATAACAAACTTGTAGAAACCTGGGGAGGAATTCTCAGCTGAGTAGAAGCAAGAGTGAGGATGAGCAATTACATGCAGGTGATAGGCAAGAAATGTTGACAATTTTTTGTGCAGATATTGGAGTCCTCCAAGTGCAAGATAATCCTCACTCTCAGGTCTTGTCCCCATCCTTGAGACCTCCCTTTTGCAAGGCCTTGTGGCCACCTACAAGCATGCACGTTCTTCAGCAAGGCTAAGGCAATGAAAAGCTTGGAAGAGGGTCAAGTGGTAGCTATCCAGACCAAAATGAGCTATTTGGACAATGTCATTGCTTTGAGACAGATCAAGCTGCACTGACTTGCTCCTGATGGGTTGAGTTCTTGAGGCTTTATTAAAAAAACAAAATTTTAGATTCTGGAGCCTTTAAATACACAATGAGATGCTCAGAAAAGCAATTGTTCTGAAATTCTGGTTGTGCTGGATCTGGTGGCTCTCAGAATCACAGCAAACTATTGACTGAAACTGTATGTTCCTTTGCCTTCCTCTCTGCACTAGTCTCTTGGATATTTGAATCCTCTAAGTGGTGGAAATGAGATGTAATGCTCTGGAATGCCCTGGCTGGGTAGTCAGTGAAATCCTGTGTTGTGAGGCCCAGTAATACTGGGTTATCCAGATTAGACACTGCATCTGATTATCTTGCTGATAATCCTACCCCCAGTAATTTAATCAGGATGGGGATTGCAAGGCCAGGATCAGGCAGAAATAATGGGTGATTGCCCCCTTGAGCATCTGTAGTACTTGGAACTCCTTGTTTGTGGCAATATCTGTAATGCATTTAAATAAATATACATGGGTCGTAGTGCTGTGTTGCCATTGGCATTGCAACCCGAGTCTCCTGTTTCTCCCTTTTTGAAGGTGAGCAGTTACTGAATGGCTCGGGGTGACACAGATTCCTGCATTTGCTTGCTTTGAAAATGTGTCTATTCCTTCAGATTGTGTGTGGAAACAAATTGGGATGGCAAAGAGAATAATCCAGTCCAGTAAGAAGAACAGATGGTGTTAACCTGCCTGTCAGATAATGGCAGGACTCCTTGCTTGCTACCATGGGAGAGCTGGGTGAAGTGATCCATGTCCTTAGCAAAGGTTCCCTCAGTGTGGGCTGAGAATGAAGCTGCTTGGGCATGTGTTTGAAGAAGTGTCTAAAGGAGGGCTATGTTCATATTATTTAATTTGGTCCAAAAGGCAGTGAGTTAGACTGAAGCACCGGATCCTACAGAAAAACTGATACCCAATGTATCCAGCTTCCCCAAACCTGAAGTGAATTAAGACCTTATTGTGAGACCCACCTATACGTGTGCATGTGAGAATAAAAGCTGCCAAAGGTAATATAAAAAGGCAACTTTCTCCATGTACTTTATGAACCTGACCCTACTAGCTAAACAGTCTTATTCAAGGATGATTGGTAGTGCCTTAGAATTTTGGATGCATGTTGCGAGATACAGGCTGAAGGATAATAGCTGCACTTGGAGCAGCTCCGTGCATCGCTGAGTGACACAATTTATGTTGGGTTTTTACCACCGTGCATATACATCAGCTATTGGAAAGACATTTGAGAAATGCTAATATGCTTAGAGGTATAAAATATCCTGTGCATATGCAATATAAAGTATCCTGTGCACACCTGCAACTTTGCAAGGACTGTTGAAAAACAGCCTAGAGTGTAAATACCAACTTTTGGGAAGTGCTCATGCTGTGTACAGCACAGGGGATGGAGGGGGGAAAAACTGAGCTCCATGTTTCTTGTAGAAGCCAGGAGAGGGCGGAGGTTCATACACAACCACAAGAGGCCTGGAGAGGCTGCTGAGACTTAATGGTGATGCTTAATGGTGACACTTAATGGTCACTGCCAAGGGGCTGAGCACTTGCTGACGAGGTGGTGTTTCCCCTCCTAGATCTTGACATTGGAGGAAGAATGGGGCAGCTATGAGACAATGCTCAGCTCTGTCTGGGGAAGGAGGCTCATCCCAGCACAGGGTTGAGAAGAAGCTGAAAGCAGGGGAAGGAGGAATGAAAGACCGAGGCAGAGAATGAGTGTTGCAGGAAGGGGAGGAATAGCAGGAGGCAATGGCAAGCCTGGGTGCCGGATGAGAGCTTTCCTCTGTGGCAAACGTGGCTCGTGTCTGTGTGAAGATGCCAGAATTGCAATGCTTACTGTGCGTAGGAGGACTGCAGCCAGGGAATGGGAGAGATGGCTTAGCTGCATCTCACAAACTGGAGGGCTGCCTTGGGAAGGTGTCTGCACACACCAGCCTAGGGTGTTTCAGTTTAACGTAACTCCTACCTGGTGCTGTCCCTTTGGAGGTGGCACCCTGAGCACTGCACTAAGGATGTAATTTCATTGCTTAGATTTTCATGACATGAGGAATCTTCAGTATCAAGCAGTAAGTGTTTCCAGCAAATGCTTTTATTTTGGAGCTGTTTGCCAGTTGGTGCTTTCTTGGTGCTGGCAGGAAAACATCTTCCCACTGGAAAACAACCTGAATACTTTTCTTGCTTGCCGTTGCTACTGGATATTTTTTTTTGCTGCTGTCAGTTGGCTGTACACCCCATCACTTGGTGTTTTTGCTGCTCTCAGCCTTGACATTGCATCTTCTTGTTTCCTTACTGTCCGTCCTTTTGATTGCTAGAGCTGATCCCCTGTCATCATGAACTTGCCTTCTCATCCCACTGCAATGTGGATTTTGTTGATTTCCAGTCCTGGTTCTCTCCAGCCTTGGCTTCCTCTGCTCCTGTTGTATTTGGAAGGTCTCAAACCGTATTGCCATGTGGACTATGCTAAACTTTTCCACTTTTACCACCTTGCTGACTAAATAGATTTCCTTCTCTAGCTTTCTTGCTGGCATGGGATTCAGTCACAACTGGCTTCCTGCCATTTTGAGTCAGTCCAAACCTTCCTCCTCTGCCTTCATTTCTTCCTCTGACCAAAATATTTTCTACTTACTTCTAAGTTAAAAAAGAAATGCAAGATGATGCACTCTCCTTTCTTGTCCTTGTCTGTTGGATGTGAGCACAGACACCTTCTTCCATCTCCCAGACTTTCTGTGTGTATTCCTAACCATGCTGTTATTCTTCCTTTTTAGTCCACCTTCTCTTCTGGCAGCTCTTCCTTACAAAACAAACTTAATATTCAAGCCCCTACATGTTTCTCTAAATACAGCCTGTCTCTGCACCTTGACTTGCAAAGTGCCTTCATCACTCAGCCGTTCTTTCCTTTCATGACCTTAGTCTTATCACCGGGGATGTTCCTCTTCTGTTCTTCCCTTCTCTCCCTAGATTATCCTTCGTGAAGTCCCTTGGAGGATGCCGCTCTTCCCTTCGACCTTTTCCAATCTAAATTTGTGCACGTGTCCCATATCACTCTGTCCTTGGGCTCTTTCTCTCCTCCCTTTACATCTTACTTGACTGATCTCATCCAAGCAGTAAATTGCCTTTGTGGATGCCTTGTCGCCTCTTCTCTGTCTGAGAACAGGCATCTATCCTGAAGATTTCTGTGCAGATCTAGGTATTTCAGTCAGTCTGCAGAGGAGCTCTTCAGTTTCACCTAACCCCTCCAGTCCATTCCTACTTCCTGCTTTTCCAGTGACAATGGACATTGCCATCAGGCCTTCAATCTACATGTCATTTGCCTTGTGTATGACACTGGATTCTCAGGGGACAGCTATTTTAATGCATACTACTATTTAAGGTTACCTTTCCTATACCACACAAGCCCTCCCTGGCATCTTTCCTTTACAGATGCGATTTTTCTCCACTTGATGGAAGCGATCTCGGACTCCTTCAATCTATGCTGAATGTTGCTTCCAAGGTGATCCTTTTCCTAGCTTGGGAAAATATCTCTTGGAGTTGGTGTTTCTGCAAAGCCAACCACTAATGCAGCAAATAGTGTAAAAAATGCTCAAGGAGCTGTTTTTTTCTTCCCACCATTGATTCTCTGTGCAGCTGCTCCTCTGACAAGAAAGGAATGTCCTCTTAGCACTCTCTGCTAAAGCTGCTGCTTGGTTCTGGTATTTTAGTTTTGAAAGATATCCACCTTCACTAAGAAATAGAAATACCCTTTTACCTCATCAATCAGCTAAAAAAAAGGTTCTAGAAATGCAGGGGAGTAAAGACTAATTTTATTTGCAGAAGGAAATGAGATCATGGGAAAGGGCAATAGTGATTCCATTCTGACCTTCCAGAGGCACATGGAGATGAGCTTTAAGCATGGCTGGGATGGGTGTTGGCAGTACTGCACTCCTTGACATATCCTCTCAACTGGCTGTCATGGGTAGCTCTGGTCTGCATGGCAGACCTGTGCAGCACTGACACAGCTGAAAAGGTCTGCTATTCCAGGGCTTCTGGGCCAGAGCAGGATCTTCAAGGACGAGGCTGGAAAATGGGTAGAGAAACATGAATCTTTCTGATCCTGTCTAGGTGGCAAATTGAGTGCTTTCTGGACTTGGTTCATGAAATGACCTGAACAGCTCTCCATGATGAGGAAAAACCTTTTATGCCTACCACTTACTGATCTCTGTAGGGTAAAAGAAGAATATGCACAGCAGTGTGTGGTTCTTCCAACTTGGTGATATGCTTGCTGCAGTCCATTTAAGCATGTAACTGCCAACAGGTTACAAATGCTGCCTATGATCTCAGTCTTGCTTCATCCTTTGATGAAAGGTCTGCTATAAGAGCAGAGATGGAGAACTGCTGTAAACAGGATTTTAGTAATTTGCTGGCTACACTGAGTGTAATCCCAGATGCCTACACTGGTTGTAATATCAGATTAAGTATCCACTATTTTCTACATTTATGTTTAATTGTCACTTAATGCTTAGAAAATACTGTGGGTTACTATGTCTGCTCCACCTCTGGCAAGAAGGAGGTTTGTACACACCAGGTGACCTGAGGTCCTTCTAAGCAGTCATGATTTTGCAGGTGTGTGGTTTGGTTGTGGCCACAGCTGCCAAGAGGGATGCAAGCAAGAGCCTCCAAATGGTTTTCATCCTTTCAGGGTCAGACATGCTGATTTTTTTTATACTGTTTGTGTTGGTTGCAGCCCAGACTTGTGGGATGGAATCAGTGTTTTCCCATCAGTCAAGGAAAGAAAGGCTTAAAGAAATTGCTATTTATGTGTATAAGCAAAGCAAACAAACCAGTCAAGCTTTTCTATAAGTAAAACTCCAGCAGAGAAGAGCAGACACAGACAGTATCTTGGCAGGCTTATTAAATAAGCTGTTGAATACTACATCTGTCTTGTGTCCAGTAGATCTGGGGACAGGTGGCAGGTCAAGTGCATTTCTGTATGTTGCACTGACTAGGAAACAGGGTTCCCTGAGCTTTAAATTAAAGTCATCAGCATATTCTGGGACTGACTGGTGCTTTCTTTCAGTGCCAAACACCTCTACCTTCAACAGAAGTGTCATCCTTGCGGCTCAATCTAGATTGTCACAAGGGTTAGTATTCTCACCACATGGTTTATATCTCACTTAAAAGATGCTGGAGCAGAAAGCAGCAGCACCTCTTCGCACTACAGAGCTGCTGGAAGCTGTTGTGGGTTAAAATGGCTTTAGGGGCCAGACCTCACCCAGTCAAGGTAGAACTTAAATATTCACTTCAGGGATTAAGTTTCTCCAGCATGAAGAGCTGTCTCCTTAGCTTGCAGCCGATGATATAGGGATGACGGTGCTTTATGGGTGCTGTCTACTACAGTGGATTTGATTTCTGGGGGAGAACTGAGTCAGGTTTTTTCTCAATTTCTTCCAGCAAAATGCATGAGTTCATACTTCAGATTAAGCACGTGAATATTTTTTTTGCCTTTACCGTGGTTGTTGAAGTGCTTAAGGTTTGTGTCACTGTCTGACATAATCGTCCAGTGTGAAGGTGAATAACCTTGCACCTAAAGGTTAATCTTCTCATCTTTGCAGCTGAGAGTGAGATAGTTTAGTTAGGATTGTCCTCTGCTTTTGCCATTCTCCCTTCTTCACACCTTTTCCCTTTTTTTTTCTTGTTACATATCTCGATTTTATTTGAATTTCTCTTCTGTTATCAATAACTTTCATGATATCTGCTAAGAGGAAGTCAAGCTCTGTACTGGTCCAGTCAAACGATTGTAAGTGCTTCTGGTATCAAGCAGCACTTATCTGCCTCTTGTATTTGGACAAACTGAGTTTCAGCTTGAATTATCACAGAAAGTTCCGATTCCCTGAGGCATGGGAAAGCTGCAGTACAAATACACTGATGCTAATGGTTTTGGCTCTGCAGGTTTTACTGCATTTGTTATTTTCTAACGTTCTGGAAAACATAGCATTAAAACGAACCAAGCAAACATAGGCAAGTGAAAAAATGCTGGAGCTGGATAGGGGATGACTCTTTGTGCCCAAGACTCTGCTTGTCCCCTACCTCAGGAACACTGAACCATTCTGGCACATGCTTGGGATTTTCATGGATGTCAGTTGGCATCAAATAGCCTTCTTGGTGGGCATCTCAAAGGACTGTAGAGTCTGAGGGCAGAGTTCAATGCTCTAGAAACAGCTATAACATGATAGGAATAAGGCAAAGAAATTGCCTCCTGGGATTTGGATCTCAGCAGAAGCCAGTCTGTTATGATTTCTTGAAGTAGCAGATAAAGAATATGAATATTAATCAGCCCTGATGGCTGTAGAGTAGTGATGAGCTAATAGTTTTTCATTGTAGGAAATAGATGTAGGCAAATAGGATTTTAAGATAAATAGTCCATTCTCTGAAAGCATCTGAGCACCTGGCTCTTAGGAGGGCTGAGCTGCCAGCAGGAAGCTCCTTCCTGCCCCTGCCCTGTAACATATTTTTTTTCCTTGTGTAAAGTATTCTAAATGCATGTAATTACATTTTTTAATCAAGTCAAAAAGGGGATAGTGCTTAAGTAGCTCTATTAAGCAGCTTATTTTCATATTCTCTTTTTACATGAAAATCTTAAGCTTTTATAATGGTACAACACCCTGACTTCAGATGCCTTCTTTTCCATACCCACCTGGCACAGGAGGTGGCAAGTTATTTACTAGAACGAGTAACTAGAAATCTGTGGTGGGGCTCAAAGGGTCTGAGAGCTAACCTTGAAAACACAAAGCATTTTGCTACAAGGACTGAGAACAATCTCCATCTTGGCTGGATTTTGAGGAGCTCAGGGTGCTCAGTATTTCACAGAAAGATAAAATGGAGAGTTGAGCTGTTTGGGTCAGATCCAACTACCACTAAATTCAACATCAAGGTTCTTGTTAATGAAAGTGGGTGCATATGGATGTTTATGAAGAACAGAATAGAAGAAAGCTAATGGTACTCTAGCAGCCCAGTGCTGGTGCCCAGGAGGACTTTTCTCTGCATCAATACAAGAATGGTTACCTCCATCTATTATTTTTTTTCCATAGTTAATTTTTGTCTTAGTTGCAAGTAATTGCAAAACTACTCCCCTGTTTTGGTACTTTTCTGATGTTGTTAGTGCTTTCTTCATTACTAATGTAATACTGACTGACTGAATCTCAAACATTTGATCAATAATTTTATGTAATTAAACTAACTGTGCTTGCTCAAAGATTGTGATTTGCTTTGGTTTTTACTCCACACACTAGCGCCTAATGCACTTACGCTTCTAGCAACTACTTGAGTGATGTAAGGAAGTGACATCTGCTGCTGATGTTAGTTACTGGTTTTCTTGTTCATAATCAGAAGCTATGTAGAACATCCTCAGGGTGACGGATCACAGCTTGTAGAATGTTCTTTGTATTTCACCCTACCTACATTATTAAAAACTTCTAGTCTCTGTTTACTCCTTTTTTTGCCCACTGTGTCCTTTACTTTTTTAGTAGTGTTAGAGGTCCTTCCTGCTGCTGCTGTGTCATGGCCTACTTTCTTGGAACCTGCTGCTTTGGCTTGTGCTTATGCACAGCTCATGGCATGTGGACATCTTTGGTGTGGTACAGAGCTGTTTTGTTTTCTGTCCTAAAGGAATCTGTTCTGATGGCTAATGATGGCAGTTAGTTAATGATGCCCGTTGTTTTTTGAAAATAGATGGTTCCGTTTTAAAAAAAGGAATTCAGAAGCACTTGGATGATTCCTGCTCCCCATTGCAGCTGGTTTCAAGGTTAGATCCCCACTGAACATCAAGGTTGGTAGCTTTTCCTCCCTGTTGTTCAGAACTCAGTGCAGGTCCTTTTTGATTGAGCTGTCCATTGTCTTCAAGGAACATTGTCTTCAATCTCTGGACAGGACAAGTGCCTTTTTCTCACCTGCAGTGAGAGCAGCTCTGTCTCTAGCTGGGACGTCTGATCTGGGTGCTGAAGTTTGGGAACAGGCTGAGATATTGGTACCCAGATTCACAGTCCCTTGAAATCAAAGTGAAGGTCTAAAGCTGGCTGATGGATAGTTTGGTATAGAGCTTGGTACAGAAGCTAGGTGCCCTGGTCCTTGAAATCGTGCTTCTGTGCCTGGGTTTGTTGCTATTTTGGATGGTCATCACAAGAAATTGGCACTGAGCAGATGAAATCCCACCACTGGTGATCTGCTCCCTCCTGGCACATCCAGCCTCATGCAGAAGTGCCCCATGCAGGCATGGCAGCATGTGCGTGACTACATGCATGACCTTGGAGGCTGGCTGGTGGCTCTGCCCTTGTGAATGGAGGTTCCCTCTAGAGAAGGAGGCACTGTGCCAGGGTAGCAGATGGGTAGGAGCAGCAGCAGCTGGGAGACCATGTATGATCATCACGTGTGCTTACTGTCTGCAGCAATGCTAAAATGGCCACTTGACTTTATCATGTATGTGCTCAAGATTACATCTAAGTCAGCCCCTTCCAGAGGCAGAGTGTGGAAACGGGGCATGGAGCACTGGTTACAGCAGGCAGAAGGCTCTGTTCAGCGTCCACCATCAGTGGGGGAAGCAGCAGGTTCCTCAGGGGCTGGAGGCCTGGGTAATATTTTCATCTCTATCTGGAGTATCATATGAGAGCAGGCAAACTGAGCCCTTGCTGTTCCCTCTCATCTGTACAGGTTGAGTTCTTCTCTGCCAAGTAGAAGCCTTATCTCTGTACACACTGTCCTGTTATCTCTGGGGAGAGTGAGTAGCTCTAGGGACTGCTGTTCACAAAGTGAGTTGCTCTGATGTAGTGGACAGGTCTCCAGTAGTGCATGCTGATCATACTCCTGATCAAATAGCACAGGTGGCCCAAAGGAAGCCCTGGGGTGGCAACCCCACAGAAACCACTCAGGGCTAACACCAAGGATATATAGCTCTACCTTCCCCAGTCATCTCCTTACCATGACAAGAGCCAAGGACACACAGAAGTATTACAAAGAGGAGAGTCTGCACACAGTGGTTTGTGCTTGGACTGAGCCACCTTCTTATTTGTACTGTGATTACAGTTTGCTCTCAAAGCTTGGACATGTGAGGAAAACAGCTGACAAGCAAGGGAAGGAACCCTGGCAACCCTGAGGACTTGGTACAGGAGAGTGGTGCTTCAGAAGCTCTTCATCCACTTTGACTCAAAAGATGTGGATGGAAAGGGGTCCAGACTCAGCACATCTGCATCTCCTGGGTGCTGGAAGGTTTTGTCTCACACTGGTTTGAAGAACAACTTGATACATTACTGAGATGCCATTAATGTGCGTATCTTCAGTTGATGCTTGTTACTTGCAAAGCCACAGCAAACACAGACTTGACTTTCTTGAGGAGTTAGAGGAGCAAGAGTGAACTAATTCAAGCTTGCTTAAAACTTTAATTCAGGATGCACAGTTGAAATCCAGAGTAGACCATAGGTAATATTATATTACTTCCTACTGATAAGCATTTTGAAAGATGATGTGTTGATGGAAAGGGAGGGAAAATACCCGCTGGATTTGTTCTCTTGAATTTACTACTTTGTGTGGAGGAGAGGAAGCCTTGAAGTGCGTTCATATGTGTCCTGAATAGGGAGGGGCTTCAAGCTGACTCTTTTTTTTTTTTTTTTATAAGAACATGTATCTTATGCCTTTGTGATCATTTCATGATCTGGAAGGGAAATTGTGATGTCCCAGATGTGACTGTGAAAGATCTGATAAACTGTGATTGAAAATGAATGTGCAAATTGGTGGGTTTGGGTGTTTTGCTTGAACTGTGTTCCTACCTGCTGTTACCTCAAAAGATGAAATGCTTCAGAGCTTAAAACTAAAATTAAAAGAAATATTTCTTTTGCTCTTCTCCCCAAGGGTGAGCCCTCTGAACTCATAATTCATGTCCTTCTCCTTTGAGAAGACCTCCTGAAAGAAAACAAACCGTAGAAGAAAGCAACCTACCTTTGATAATGGGGAGTATGTTATGGCTGTCCCTTTCAGGACACAGGGAAAAAATGTATTTTCTATGTTTGGGAAACTTGGTCTTCATCTATTCCCATGGCAGTGGGGCTCAGCCTGATGCCTGCAGCTAGGAACTGTTCCCCAGCTTTTTTTGTAAAGCTGAATTAGAGATGGCTGTTAGCTGTGTACTCCCTGGAAAGCTTCGAAAGGAATCTTGGTTCTTTGGTCCAGTGCCTGGTATTACAAGTGGTGCCTCAGATTATGTTCTTGGTACCTAGCCTGGCTGTACCTTAGAAGTTGAGGCGGTTTATTTGCCCTCACTTCTACCCGATCAAAGTTGTTCTTGAACTTTGATGCCAGAAATCTTAATGTCTTCTGAGCATTTTCCTGGTTTTAATCTGTGGGAATTGATAGCTTGAACCCAAGAGTTTCAAAAGAACTGGCTGAGGAGGTTTTTTTTTTTTTGAGCACTCTAGTGCACTTTAGAAGGACTGACAGACCCTGAAAGAGTTACTGTTTCATTGTTTTTTTGAAAACGCACACAGGTCGACTCTGAAAGTGTAGTCTGGTCAATTTAGCATTGATGGTGGGCAAAGACATAGCAATGGGGAAATAGGATCCCACCAGTTGATGAAACTGAAGAAACAACATAAGTTTAATTCAGCCTTCTGAGTCAAATCATAAAAATCTGTCTGCTTTGTCAGTTCTTTGTAGTGCATTTTGACACAAAGCTCCTCTACAATACCTGAATATTCTGTCTTGAAATAAACTAAAGCAAATGTTATTCTTCATGATAACATAGGACTTAGAAAATAGGTAGGAGCCAGTTAATATGTGAATTTTATGTGGTGGGTCTTCATCCAGCTGGGTTGCTTCTCATTGATTTTCAGGGTCATATTCTTGCACTAATATGCCATCTCTAATTTAAGTGCCCTGCCACCTTGTGGGGTGGTAGTTGAGATTGGAGTTGTTCAGAACTGCCTGGATCACGTTCCAAGGCGTGATCATGTGCACAATGTTCACTTCCATAACCAAAGTCAGGGTTCTGCTTTGGGCTGAGGGAAGCCTGTAAGCAATGTCTGTGGGATGAACTACTGTAGTAGCTCAGAATGGGAAGCATGAGACAGCCTAGATAAACGCTGACTGGTTTGCTGGAACTGGGCTGTAGGTGAGAAGGTGAATACAAACACCAAGATGTATAAAGAAACAGCAGGAGAGAGGAATTGCTGTTCCTATACTTAGAAACTTGTGTAGTGCTGGAGCCGTCTCTCCTCTAGGTGCAGTTCCCAGCCCAGTGGATGCCTTGAGCTGCTTTTTCAGTAACACAAATCGTAAAAATAACCACAGAACTGTATTTCACCATCTCCATCATACCAAAGTTGAAAAACCTGAAAAGACTTAAAAGCTGCAGGAGTAATTCCAGTGTGAAGAAGCTTCCTTACAGGGATGAACTTAGGGAGCTCAGTCTGTGTTCTCTGAAGTGACTTGATCCTGCTGTGAATGCTTTATCAGCTTCTCATTAGCAGGGGACTGCTTATTTTGTTAAGCGGTCAAAGGGAGAGCAAAATCCAGTGGTTGGATGTAAAAGCAGAAAAGCACAAACTAACCATGAGGTGGATGTTTTATGAATCAGCATGATTAGTTGTGAAACAACATGTCCAGGGAAGGCCTGAACCTGAGATTGGGCATCTCCTAAGAGATCCTCTCCGTATCTAGAGGTGTTATGGCCTCAGTCTGGCTGAGGTTGTACAGGGAGGCTGGAGTTGAGTGGTGATCCCTTTGACCTGCCTAATTCGAGTGCTGTGGTCTGGGGGTTTGCCTCAGCACACGCATCACCTGCGGGCACCACCCGGTGCCGATGCAGGAGCCAGCATGTGCGTTGTGTGGGGCTGCACAGATGCCATCGCCGCGTATCCGGGAGGTTACTGATGTGCCCGGCTCGGGAAGGACTCCTCCGGCAGGACTCCCGCAATAAATAAGCGGCTGTTTGCACCCGCGTTGCATAACCCAGCTCTCCCGCCTGTGGGGCAGCGGGACGCAGCCCCCCGGGGGAGCGAGGCCGGCCCGGCCGACCGGGCGCTGCTGC
>VWZK01021883.1:0-14993 GCA_013396935.1 Baryphthengus martii | reverse complement strand
GGGGGGGCGGGGCTGTTTGTAGCAAACCCAGCAGAAAACAAGGTACCAGAATGGGACATGTCCAAAGTACAGACGACCTTAAAGGAAAAGCACAAGCAGCTCTGGCATCTTAATGGGAAAATTAGAAAGCAGAAGTTGTCTGCTCACAGCAGGAATCCAGCTGTGTTGGCACAGAAGTAATTCTTGAGATTTGCTTATTGTTGGAGTAGCTTGATAAGGCCTATGGTGCACAGGTATAACAGACTAATTTTGTGTATATGTATAGTGAGGCACAATGTAGGATATCTCCCCTGTGGGAAGGTACAAGCCAACATAAACCCTTCACGTCTTTCAGCTTTTGTCACTAATCTTAGGTGGACTGGCAACTGCATTGTCTTACTAGGGACTTGGTTATGTTTTATTTTCATTACTAGCAAAGCCTCTGCATTGCAAGTCCTGTGCTACAAGACTGATGCTTGTATACAGTGTGTCTTTGAAGTTATCCCCTGTTTTTTAAATGCTTCCTTCTTGGCCCTTCTTCCACTACTCCAGTCAGCGTAAATCTTAGAACATTTCAAGCTTGGCGTTATGCAGATACTAGGGAAGAGTGTCTGCTATATTAAGCAATATGGAGTCTGTTTAAGAAAACTACCTTCTGGTCCCCAAATTCAGCTGCCCCTGGTGACTGCTGTGGATGTTTCTGTCTAGGATTTGCCATCCCAGGACATCTTAGTTGTCTGAATGTGGATGGTGCTGATGCTTTGCGAAGCCTGCAGCGCTCTGTATTTTTTTTTTTTTTAAGAAAAACAAGGCACTGAAGGCCCATCTCTGGCACTGCTCTGAGCAACCATAACTATTTGCACTGGTTGGACTCATTTGTGAGAACGAGGGGAGAAGGACATATCCTAGTTCTTGTGCAATGGAATGCAGGACTAAGGACTCTACTGTTGTTAGGACTATTGCAGTAAGAGTGCAAGCAAGAGGATCCTGGTGTGGGCTGAGGAGAAGGTGATGGTGCATACCATGCCTCCTTTCAACCTGCCTAGAGATCTCCTCCTGACTCCTAAAAGATAAATAATTGCAGCACTCTATGGATCACAATGTTGCCAACACATCCTGGTAGCCTAAAGTAACATTTGGCCTCATCTAACTAGAGCTTCTTTAACTTACTCTGTTCTGCACACTCACTGTCTCCAAACATTTTCCAGCAGTGAGAAGCTTAAAAGTTGTAGCTGCTCCCAAAGCTCGTTAGGCAAGGGGAGAAGGGAGGGCTTTTTGGGTGAGAACTCTCTTTTGCATCTGCTGCCTGATCCCTGTTCTCTGAATCTCGCCACTACAGCAGTTCCTGTAGGCTGCAGCAGTAAGCGATACCACGCCAGGCATCCCAAGAGCCGGGCTTTGCCAAAGCTAACAATAGTTAATGTGGAGGTTAAAGAATACTTGGTCATTTGCCAGATTCTTCAGTCACAGTCAAAAAGATGCTTAGCAGGGGAAGAAACATCATACAGTGATGTTTAGACTCAGAGGCTGGGAAAAAAATCAGCCAAGCACAAGTCGAGCTGCACAGTGTAGAGCGTATCCCTGGGCTTCTGGATGGAGCAGAGAGGAACTGCAGGCAAGCCTTGCTGCAGGAAGGGATCTCTTCCTCTGAAGGTGCTATACCGCCTTCTGTAGTCCTGAAGACATGGGGAAATATGTTTCTGCCAGTGAGAGAGAAAAGACATGTTACTGCTTTTATCTGGTCTGAGGTGGGGACTGGGAACTTGATGTGTCGATGTTGCATGTGGGGCAGAGGCATGTTGTCTACTGGGCCCTTCTGTGAGGGCCCAACCAGTTCTTGGTGCTCTTTGTCCTCCCTGGAGGTCAGTGCTGGACACTGGTGGCCTTGGTGAAGTTTTGCTGCCTGTAGGACAGATTGCTGACAGCACAAGATGTATGCTGGTAGCTGGAAAATACAGCAGGACTTGTTCTTGTCAACTAGTCTACTGGGAGAGCAAAGCTAAAGCATGTTGCTGTCACGCTGAGATCTGTAGGTACTCTTGTCAGTTCTCTCAGCCATGGTCCTGCACTGTTGGATAGTAGTTAGGTTGGAGAGAGATCCTCTGTTCAGTGGATCTTCCCTCTAGAACACCATCCTTGTGCTCAGAAAACTGTGTGTTAGAAGCCAGGGGATCTGATCTTACAGCTCGGTTCTGCTGAAGAGTCCCAAAGCAGCAGGGCTTTAAGGAGATGTCTGCAGAGGACATTTCTGCAGAAGACTTTCCTAGGCAGATGCTGCCACAGTAGTGCTGTCTGAGTCATGTTCTCTTTTCAGGCATAAAGGCTGGGAGCAGGCTTTTTGCTTTTGCAAGAAAAGCCATAATGCTGCTGTTCACAGACATGCAATGTTCAGGCCTTTTAAATGAGGTCCCATAATCAGCAGTAAGATCCAGTTTACCTAGGGCACAGAGTTGCCCTCCTTGAGACTGAGCTCTTTGCATCTCACTATCTCATGGATAAGTGAATGACCAGGGTGATTTGATCCATCACTCCCCATTGGAGCTGCTTTGAAGCCTCTTTGGCCAGACTCAGCATCGTGGGCCAGCTTTCTTTGCCCAGCTGTCTGCATGCGATATCCGTAAAGGGCAAAATCTTCACCTTGAAGAACTTGTGACCAAAACCCAACAAGAGCTGTTGAATGTTAGGGTTGCAGATGGGCTTTACAAACAAGGTGAGAGAGGGCGACAAGTGAGAACATGTAGTTCTGGAGATTGCTGTGTGCTGTTCCCCTGCCTTCGTGACTGTCTTCAATGATCAAAGGAAAGATCTTAGTGATCCCAGCTGTAGTTCGTATCCTGAAACTGTTTGGGATACTCACATTAAAACTTACTTGATCATGCATCTTCCCGGCACAGGTATTTGTTAGAGGTGAGTCTGCAGCACATATTGTTGAACACGTCTTGAAGTAATGCAGTCTGCTTTGGTAAAGACCAGGTCACACAAGTAAGTTATCTTGGTTACTTCTTGTAATAGAGACCAACTAGTCATATAGTTACTTTGGTTATGAAACTGTTTCCTTTTTTTGGGAAACGCTTGTGTCTCTCTAGATGGTCAGAGGCTTCTGTGAGCAGCTCATTTTCCATAGAGGAGGTAGCTGCATCTTCTCTGTCTTTAACAGCGATGTGCTGTGTGAGCTCCAAGACATGTTTCTGAGGCCAACAGTTCTCAAACTGGCTGCTCAAAGTTTGACACAGTGAGGCATGTCTGTGGACGCAAATAAATCACCTGATTTTTTTTTTTTAGTGTATCCCCTGTGCTTCGGGCTTTGCATTTCCATATGGGTACCAGCTTTCCATAGAGCAGGGGAACGCCTTGATTGCCTGACTTTTGATACCTTATCTGTGAGGCCAGAGTTGGGGGCTGTGAAGATTGCTTTGTTCCTGTGCCTCAAACTCAATCTCTGCTGAAAGATGCAGGGTGGAGCGTAAGATACTAAGCTAGCACTGTGTGTGCGCTTTTCTTTAATGTGTTTCAGAAAGCATATGAAAGCAATAGAAATTCCACTAAACACAACACAAATATAACCGTATCCTGGGAGAGCTCAAAGATGGTAAGAGTGCAAGGTTGCTGTGCAGGACTAGGCAATGAGCAAACCTTGGCTATGTGCTGTCACCTAGAAGAGCAGATAACAGTCTAATACCTTTATTAACTATTGACTGATAGCTGCTGAAATACTGTGGGAAGGCATCTGCAACTTCTGGATGAGAAGATGACCCAAGCCTATCTGATACTGGGGGAAGTAGACATGGTACCCCAGAAAACATTTGTGCTCTAATGGGCCTTATAATGAGAATGCAAAATTAAGTGGCCATATTCATATCCCTTCATACCTACAAACCCACCATGTTACTAAAACAGAGGAAAGAGGACCCTGGTAATAGGCTTAAATGATACAAAAATGGGAGGAGGACTTAGTCATCTGAGTATTGTTAAAATACTCAAGAAACAGACAAATTTCTCCATTCCACTTCGACAAGTTATGTGGGAGCAGGGAAAGTTGCATTTAGCCTGAATGAAATGCTGGAGTAATTTTAAAAGACTTTTTTTTTTTAATGCATTAAGCTGTTCTGACATACCATTTGTACGTACCGCGGCTGGAAGTGTAATCTGTAGATATTTTGAGTAATGACCTGCGTACGGCTCTTTCATCCTTCGTTCATTTAGGGTCCAGAAATTTAAGAAAAAAAGACCTTGCTTTTGTTTAAGCAGGTTTTTTTTTTTCAAAAGGCTTAGCTTACCACAAGATTTTTTCTTATCTGCTCTTATCTTTCCCCCTCTATCTACTCAGCTATTCAAATCCTGTCTGAATTGCGTTCGTTTCTAATGTGCCATAAAACTTGATATGCAAAAGCTGGTTATTTAGGGAGAATTGCAGAAACTATTTTAGTCTGTGTCTTTTGACCTGTAAATGAGATAACGTGATTTATTTATACATGCAAAGCTTGGTGTTTATTAGCATGGTAAAAGGTAATTTAACAATGAAAAATATTCCCAATGACCATAATAATGCTTTCACTCAAAGTATAAAGATTTTAATAATGGTGATATACTAAAATGTTTGAAGAAAGAGTTTACTGTTTTCCTGTTAGTGATACAAGGATGTTTCCTTTTTTTTTATAGCTCCTATATCCTTGCTTTTTTAAAGTGTTCTTTATACTCAATAGGAGTACAAATCATCACGCTAATTCATTGAGTTTCCTCTGCTGGGTCCCAGGTTTGGATGAACCTTCTGAATTGATACTTATGCAGGGTACACATTGAAAGCTACAGCTTTCTTTTTTTTTCTTAAAATTGAATTAGACTATTTACGGTGTCGTCATCTTTCAGTAGCGATCCTTGTGGCTTGAGATGATGGCTGCTCAGTAGAGTGCAGGAGCAGTACTGCGGCGTGCCTTGAGCCACGCGGCCGAGGGAGGGCTGTTTGCGCGTTGGGATGTGTACTTTCAGAAGTAAGGCGTTTTACTTGCTATTTTTAATAGCATGTGCAAAGCAGGAAACCAGGAAAGTATGGAATAGCATTTCTAATTTGGAAAACTGTTTCTTTCTTGAGTTGTGCTGCTTGCTCCATTGGAAGCTGGTTTAGACTGGCTTTATCCGCCTTCAGTTCTTAACAGGTAAGATTAATTTACTGAATGTAGCTACTTGGAGTATTTATGAAGAAAAGATAGAAGTACTGAATGTTTTATTGGTATAATGAGGGAAAGTTGCCTTGCTTCTCAGTCACTGAGAATGCATTATTAATGCAAAAACACTTTCCTTGAATTTAGTTTTATCTCCTAAAGAAGCTAACAAGCAAGAAAGCCTCTTCAGAAAGATTGAAGCCAATCTGGTCACTAAGTCTCTTATGCCGTATTTGTTCCAACATAACGTGTGATCACTGTTTTTTATTTTTATTTTTCATTCCAAGTCCAGCCAGCCAAGGGTTATGGGTAGGATGGGCATGCTCAAGTGTTTTGATAATCTCTACTCAAGCAAATGTTGGAATAGAGACCTTGAGGTCTCTTCCAGCTGACGTTAGTTTCTGACATGAATTTGTGGAGAAGTTTGTACTCTAAATATCATTTTGAATTCTGTACCTTGTCTCTTCTTCCTCCCATTCATATACTGGTCTGTACTCCCTTTTTATATCTGAGTTTTTATCATTACTTGGGGTATTGAAGAGTTAGATCCGGATGTTGCGGCTGCAATTTGGCTGTGATTTATCGAGGGGAGGGAATTACAGGCGGCCGTGCAGTTTGAAAGATCAAACTTGCATGAAATTCAGCAGCGGAATGAACTTCCGCCTTGAAGGACAGATCCTGGAAGTTCAGCCTTTATTGACGTGCACTCTCGAATCTGTATTTTAGGGGAGAACTTTCATGAGTATAAAACTTACCTGGCCTTCAGAATATCTTGCAGCAATGGGTTTAGAACAGTAAGAAACAAACACAAAACACCAAAATACTCCATATGTCCTGTATTACTGTTTCATCATAGGTATTATTTTGAGATTCAGCTTAGTTTTCTGAAACTTTCTTGGAAAATATGTATGTTGTGAATTCATTCTTTACTTAAGAATCCTCGCACTCACTGTGCTTGCTGTGATGCAAAAGTGTCCATTTCACTGCCATGTTAGAATAAACCCAAATTCAGTCTTATAAACGCTAGTGGCTCTGACACGCTGTAAATGAGAGAGAAACAACAGTAATGCCAACAAAATGAGGAAAAATGTAGAACCCAGCACCTTCTAGTATATGGAGAGAAAAAAATACTTGTACATAAAAGAAGGCTTGGATTTCCTAATTTGGTACTAGCAAGACACCGCACCACAACTGGGTTGACAGTAGAATAAGCTTACTCGCTAAGACCTGCTTTCTGTATTTCCAGCTTATCTGGTCTCTTTGAAGACTGAATCTGAGCTTTTGAGATTTTTTTTTTTTTCCTAGCCTTAAATTCATATTCGATTTGAATATTGACCAGTATTCCAGGTATTCTGAGATTGCCTGTTAATCAGTGTCATACATTATCAATTAATTGCATTGATGAAGTCAGCTGTTAATTTTTAAACCTTTTATGCCTGTCAGTGTGTCCCAGTGGAGAAATTACATGCTGCAAATTGTAGCCATTTTATTGAAACTGCTATATAGTATCTTCAAACGTCATGATATGCACCCCATCTTAAAAATGGCTATTAATTATGCTTGTAGCAAGTGGCTCTGTGCTGAGACATGTCTCTGCTGTTGCTACTGAACATAGTACCAGATATCTAGTTTTATTTGCATAACTCATCTCGCAGTAACATGCATTTCAGGCTTTCCTACCTATATAGTGCATTGCCCTCCCAAAATATCAACACCCAGGAACAGCAAGACTGTGGTGTGTTTTGGGATTTTTTTAAGAAAAGGAAAGCTAAGGTTGAATTATCCACCTCCTTTTGATTACAAGGTTCCCAGAAATAGTGAGGACAAGCCTGACATACTGAAGCAATGCAGGCCTGCAGTCGTGGGCAGTATGCAGAGACAAAGAACAGAATGTGTTTAAAATCTTAATTATTTATAGTAAGAAAATCCTGAGTTTGATTAAATTGTCCCTTCTGTGGCACCACCCTAAGGTTGACGACAGCAGAACGGAGTGCAGAATTTAGCCTCATGTTCTGCTGCCTGTGAAATTGAGAACAAGGTATTGAGGCTGATGCTGAGCTTTGCATGTGTGGAGAACTTCTAGTGCAAGCAATGCGCTAGTGCAAGTCAGTTAAATGGTAGGAATGTTTTGATTGCTGGCCTGTTATAGACATGCTGCTGCTATACATATGAAAATGCAGGCAGTTCCTTTTTTATTTAGATGTCTTCAGGAACAGTGAATCCAGAAGAGTCTTGCTGGATTTCAACATCATTAAAACTGTCATCACCACCACTGAAATGGGTTTATGATCATGTAGAGCATGAGTCTATACTCGGTAATCTCAAATGCAAAGCTGATGTACAGCTACTTTAGTGCTCTTGTCTTCCCAAAGTCGTCTTTATTACTCAGAAGCTGCATGGCAATTTGATTATTAAAACCAAACAGAGCATGCTGAATGCAGTTTTCCACCTTGTCTTGAAATTGTCTGTGGTGGGCTTGGAGAATATTAGGGAAGACTGTGTAAGTGGACATGTCCCACTTGTATCCCTCCCCCATACTTTGTTTTCAGTTCTGTAAGTTTGGCTTGAAACCTGGCTGGGGCACCCAGGTGATGTGCTTTGGTGCTTTACCGTTCTCCCTGGCTCCTCAGATGCCTTCTGCAGTTTCCTTGCCTGTGGACAATACCTCTTCTCAGTCTCAGGGACTTCTGCTCTGCTTTAGGGGTAGTCAGCCATCTAGTAAAGGATAATATATGACACTTCTGGGCTGCTCTCTGCTTGTCAGGAATACTGAAGTAAGCATCTGCTTCTTCTCTCACCTGTTTGCAAAGGAGCTACCTAAAAATCAGGTCTCCTATTTTGCAGAAAATCCATTTCCTGAAGTTTCTGTGCTGAATTGGATTGAACTCAGTATTTCTCTTACCATTTGTACCAATCAAGGGCTTCTGCACTTACCGATGGGTCCTGCCTTGGATCCATGAGAGTTCATTAATACCTGTGGTATTATGAACAACACAACTGAGATTAGAGACTCATGTTTTTAAGTTGAACAATTTTACTGTGTGTTATTTTTGTGAGGAGTTATTGCAATTGCTAATTCTTACCAGTCTCTGAGGGACCATGGATTTCATGGGATGCTTTTAAGGCCTTTCCAGGTGGAGGCACATATGGACCATAAAGCTTTAGAACTTAATTTTTTTTAGTTCTTGTATTATTTTCCTAATCAACCTTATAGCTCTTTAATCTGTTGAAATATGGAGGTTAAGTTGATGGGAAAACCAGTTGTTTACAGCTTTTCATTTTAACTTCCTTTGTAAAAGAGAAACAGCGCTGTTTTCCAGGAAAGGACAGCCACATGGTCACAAAAGCCTGTATATTCTTCTCTTCAAAAATACTGTATTTCGGTACAAAATAATATATTCTACTTTGAAATTATTTTGAAATTATTTTCCTTTGGGAGGCGGAAAAAGAACAAAAAAAATTTAAAAGATCATTTAATTTAAAACATTACAATTTTTGGTTTTCCATGGAATTCCTCAGGACAGTTCAAAAGAACTGGTCATGAAATTTCAGGTGTTACAATTGACTGTATCAAGTATTTCTGTGCAGAAGGCGTCAGCTGCAAATGTTCTGCCCATACTTTGCCAATGGTTAGTGGCTCAGATGCCTTTCAGGGCCATGTGACATTGTTTAGGTTCCATGAATATGGCTGATCTGACCTTATGTGGATGAATTATCTTGTAGTTTTACCAAAAAAGCATCACTCAATCCCCATTGCATTGTCTTTGTAAACTATGTGGTTTTCATCCCATGTCCCAGAACAGGTCCAGTTGGCACCAATAGCTCTGAACTGTGGTATATTTATAGTGATGCTGCAGAGTACCAGAAATAGTGACCAAGGGACTATTGGCCAATGGCTGCTGAATGCCCTGGGTCTAAAGAATTAAAAAGCTCGTGTAGCTACTTGGGGGGAAAACACAATCAGATTGTCTCTAATTATGACTCCAGATGATGATAGAGCAATCCAGAAATAGCAAAGTGTGAAGAGCGAACTCTCTTGATATAAGACAAAGCTGGATGAGTCTGGTATTGGATCATTTTTCACTGAAAGACTTATTGGACTTCCGGTTCTGTTCCTGGAGGGGCTAGTTACAGCTATATGAGACAATAAATCAGCTCCTGCTCCTCTGGAAGAGAAAATTCTTGGCGCTCAGCTCAGCCTCTGCTGGCAAAAAAAAAAAAAAAAAAAAAAAAGAAAGTGCGGAGATGGGGAGTCAGAGTTTCCACACAGCTGTGCCAAGTCCAAGACACCAACTTGTAAATCACCTGGGTTTGGCCCTTTATGTTTGTACCCTACAGTGGGAGAATGGCTACAGAAATGCTTGGTTGATGGAGTTACTGTACAGGGGATTGTACGTCAGTATGGCTCTGTGCTTTATACGAAAAGGGAGGTTGGCTGGTCCCTGCACTGTGTGTGTGTACACTCTGGGGTTGAGGCATATCTTCATTAGCTGACGCAGGAGTTGTATTAGGAACCCAATGCAGTTTTAGTGTCTTACCCTGCTGATCTGAGACCTTGCTTGGGTAGCATTTGCAATTTGGGAGTGGTTGAATCCAGATCTTTTGATGTGTGTTGCTGGCTGAAAGCTTAGGGTACTTTGGAAGGAGGTCTCGTTGGTGATAAGGAAGTGGATGGTACAGAGCAGCAGGACTCCTGGATTAAATCCTACCTCTGCATTTTCATGTGTTGAAATAATTTTTAAACCCTCTCTGTGCTGCTGAATATTATGACGATTGGTAAGATAATGCAGCCCTGAAACAGGGTGCTGATGTTTTGCTTTCCCCTGCTAATCCAAAAGGTTTTGAGCCATTTTACTACTAAAGCATCTGTTTACCTCCAGCCTAGTGGGGTGATGCTAGCTTCCTCTCTTTCTGAAGTTCATAGCTCAAACGTGTTTACTGAATCATCTCAGATGAGTTTAACTGGAGAGATACATCCCCTGCCAGCTGCCACCATGACTAGCGAAGTTAAAGTTTGCCAGTTTGGTTTTTTTTTTGGGGATGATGGATCCTAATAGTTTTTCAGCACTTCAGCAACAAATAGAACAGCAATGTTTAATAACAGAAGGTAAGAGAGCATAGTGTCAAACCTGGGGGCATGTATTAGTGCTGCAGCATCCTCAATTGTGGTCAAAAATTGTAGAAGGATGAAAGTACATTTAATCTGTTTGGCAGGACAGAAAGGGACATCAAGAAACCCATGTTCTGTTGTGTTATTCCTTTGTTTTTGTTCTCTTGCAGGTGGTTGCTACTGTAACATGTTGTCTTGCTTTTTCGTTTTTTTTTTTATCTTAGCTGTTGTCAGACCTGTATGTTTAAGCAATAGTCTGGTGTGGGTATGCTATCGAAATGTCCCTCCTATGCCTTAGACAAAGGCCCTAATCTTGTCCATAGTAAAGATGGTGATGCAGAAGGCACTGGCAAAACTAGAGATCTGAGAACTGTTTCTATAAGAGTGCTGTATCCTATAGACTGATCTGTGTGCTCTGTCTCAGAGGGACATCCTCACAGAAACAAAGATGAAGGGCCTGAAGTAGCAGTCTGCCTAATTGTCGCTTGTTTGTTACAATTGCTAATCCTTTGACATTTCATATCTTTTTCTCCTCCTGTCCTGTCAATTCCAATACCTTCTTTACAATCTCACATTCAGTGGGATGGCAGAAGATTGAGATGGCATAACTGCTTTATAGTTGGTTTACTGTGAGACCCAGGGATGGAAATTACCTTGAATAGTAATGAAGTTACAAGTGCATGTGATCAAATGCCAGTGTGCGTCACTGCCCTCTTCACATTTTGTACTGGATGTGTAACGTTTCTATTAGCTATAACTGAAGGACTTGTTCATTCATTTGCACCATTTTGCAGAATACACTAGATTTCTGCCTAAAAGATAATCCTAATATTTTTTCCTACTGATAAGGCCTGATTCATATGCACTTTCTGGTGGGATCTAAATCCTTTAATATGAGACATTTCACTTACATAAAACATTTTATACCTTTAAATATCAGAGAATCTTTATAGAGCTATGAAAATGTTATGAATCTCGCATTTAGTCACATGTCATTAAGAGTCACATTAGTCATTAAGAGTCACATGACTCTTAATTTTAAAATTTATGCACGTGTTATAAAATTATTATAGTAACCTTACTGAGTTTACAATAATGTAGTTGGTTTGGAGTAATAATCTGTAAAGTTTCCATGCACAGTAAATCTCATTTTTCATGCAGAAAAAGATCTTCAAAGACAAATATTTGTGGTAATAGAAAAGGCAACATGGAGAAACGGTGTCAACGAACATTATTCTCTGTATAATTGTTTCCTTTCTTTTCCTTATGGATCTTCACTGGAGAAAAATACCCAGGGCTACGTGTGGGTGTGTGCGCCTGTTATGTGCAGCGTTAGATAATTTGGTAAGAGATGAATCCCCTTGTGTTCTAGCTGGTCCTCAGAGATCAGAGGGACTAGGGGTGGCTGAACTCATCTCTTAATAGATATGACGATTTAAATCTTTGTGGCTACAGGTCTGGCACAAGATGAACAAACAGCCCATTCACTGTAGGTCCGGTTGTTTTCAAAAGCAGTCGGATGCACGAATAGCACAATTTGCTGTAACTATAAGTCCAACACCAGATGCCTGATCAGCCTGTCTGCTGTAGGTCCAGTTGCATTCACAAGAAGCAGTCAGATGCATGAATAGTACAGTTTATTTACACTTGCAACACATATAGATTCTTTAAGACTGCCAGTGATAAATGCACCAAACTGCAGAATTGCTATATAGCTCCAAAACACACAATTGGAATCACAATTGGAATCTCCTGAGGAAAGCCACTTGGCATAACCAAGGCTACAAATCTTACCGAAAGGCATCACTTCTGGGGAGGGTGAGCAGAACAAATCTGTTGATCTGTCCCTATGACTCGGTGTCAAATTTTTCGCCCTACAGATGAGGTCCAAAATATGGATAATATTTATACCTTGTTCACTACTATTGAGCAAAGTGTGGGAGTGGGACTGTGGTCAAGCCATTGTTCCTGGTGGTCAGCATTTAGCAGCGACAAAAAAACATTTTTGACTTCCTTGGTAACTTCCACAAGGAGCGGATGACTGCCGTGGTATGTTTGAGAATCTTCAGTACCATGAGAACACAGACCACTGGATTTTCACCCTGCCTTCATGTCTATCCTCGTTGCCAGTTGTTTATCAGCAGTGTTGAGCTTTGCAGTTTCAATTGTTTTGTGCTTCCAACAAACAGAAAAGAGTCAGGGAAGAAAATAGGTCGGTCCAACAGTGCCTTTAAGAGGGGGCTACTTTTACTCACTTTTTTGTGAGGGGAAGGCATTGGGAATTTTGGATGACAGGATTTAGGAGAATCTGCTTCTTTAATGTTTGAGGTCCCTCAGGTACTTGTTGGTTTGATTTCTGTGGGTGGTGGATGCATATGGGACTATTCCAGACAGATCAATGAGTCCGTCTCACCAAACCCTGACAAGGATACACCATACAAGCATTGGTATTTATGCTGCTGATGCTTAATGTTCTATGCTAGATATTGTCTATTAAAATAATGTAGCTATTTGAGGATAGAGCCCCAGGAAATCAAAATATTCTGCTGAAAAATGTTTCCTTTTGTTCTTTTGCAAAGCTCAGCAACGTCAGCTCCTTGTGGTGCTAGAACACTTCTGGGGTAACATGTCTCACCTTGTATATTCATCAACTATCCCAGGAGTCAATTAGAAATACTGGCAAAGACAAAGTCTTTCAGGCCTGTTATAGACTTGAATAACTTTTAGAAGACCTATCTCTTCAAAAGTTCAAATATTTCAGTATTAGCTTTTGCCCAGCCTAAAAAAAAATAGAATGGGAAATTTGTAGGACATGGAAGAAGTCTGTTCAGCAGCATTGAATTGCTGTGCTTTGGTAGTTGTTTTCAAAACCAGTTCAACATCTCAAGGATCTTCAGGTGACACACTCATACAACATGTACTATTTTGCCTAAAGACCCCAAAAGTTTCATTCTTATGGACTTCAGTAGTTCCTCCTAATGACACATGGCTTTTGGAACTGTCTAGCAGCTGGACTTCGCTCTTTCTTCCCTGTAAGTTAGTTTGCCTAGTGAAACGCCAGCTTTTGTGACATACAACACTAAGCTGTTGCAGAGCTCTTTGCATTCATGGGTATCAGTGCTACAAAAAGAAAGCCAAGAGCTTTATTGGTGTTACAGAGGAAAATGAGGCACAGGGTAGAACCATTTTGTTCAAGGTTACCTTCTAAAGTGCTAGGATATCTCTCATTCTATCACAGTTAGAATATCACAGAAAAAGTGTTTTATTGCTGAGCTAGAACATCAGAAAATTCATATCCTTAATGAAAGACAGGGATACTCCTTATTTCAAAGTGGAAGATGCAGTTTCCCAGGAACTTTCCCCTCAATAAGAGAATGGTGGTATGAAGTATGAACCACAAGTTTGAAGCAGCATGATCATACAGAAAGGCAATTGGATTTATTAAAAGCTTCAACTATTTGGGGTTAGTTGAACATGGTAGAACATTCTTATTTGGCCCTGTATGATACTTCACTGCAGTTACTCTGACGAGACTGTCTCAGTGCTGAAAATGCAGGTTTTTTCTTGCATAACAGAGGGAAAAATCCAAAAAACAATTCTCAATGGTGATAGCGAAGAAAGCCTGGGGGCTTGTTGAGGAAGCATCTGTGGACCTGTTCCATAAGCATAAGACTTCTCTCTGAGTGAGGATGATATTGTTTCCTTCCTTTGGCATAAAAAAATTAGAAGCTCAATTTAGAACAGCAGTAAGACGGCACAGTGTGCCCATTTCTAGCACTTTATGATTCCTGAGATTTAAGGGCTTTGAAGGAATGGGATATTTTTGCTATTGACGCAGGTATGTAAATATCTTGGTGTATACAGAGAGAGATTAGAGGATGCAGTTGTTAGTCTTAAATCAAGATTTTTGTGGAGTTAAGAGAAAGATAGATCTCTAAGGTGTTCACTTTCCTTCTTCTCCTGCCAGCATCCTGACCACCCCCACAGGAGTACTGTGATCCTTAGAAACCAGAATTCAGTGCCCTACCTGCAAAGTTTTTGACTGCCTCTGAGCATCAGCCTCCCCCAAAGGAGTAACACTGACACAGGAGTGTTCTAAGGACAGAGTGATGCCGTTGTTCGGGGCTTATGCTCTTAGTAGCATAACCCAGCCTTCAAAGCCAGACTTTGAATTGCAACTTCAAAAAGAAGTTACCTGCTGAAAAATCAGGGAGTCCAGAGGAACAGTTACATAGTGCATCTGCATTTTTTCCAGAGCTAGATGTGAGCGACTCGACTGAGGTGTGTGCATGTTCTTTAGGACGTGTATTTCAGTAGGTAGGACCTAGACTCCCAATAAATTAATAGAAGTGGAAGTACATAGAAGTATCTATACGCAGTGACACTGCTTTCTGTTATGGAAAAAGATGTATCAAAATATAGTGTTTATTTCTGTAGCCTAGACATAAAAGGATATGCTTTGTGAAAAGACAATGCACCTTTCCTGGTCCCCCAGTTTTTATGAAGTATAGCAATTTAGTAGTTTGTTAGAAAGCCTAGACTTTCTTTGTTCAGAAAATATCAGGGACATCTGGGCAGTTTTGGTTTTTGCTTTTACTCGAAATTCAAACCGTTCACTGGTAGTGGTTCAGTGTCTCATGGTTGATTGCTCTGTATGGAAGATGGATATTTCTCAAAGATCTGTGTGTCGTGTTCACAATATCAGCTGCTGTCTAATCTCTGCTCAGATAGTATTGGAAAACAAA
>VWZK01021882.1:22144-58493 GCA_013396935.1 Baryphthengus martii | reverse complement strand
CAATGTGTTTTACATATCTGATTTATTTTAGTGGTTTGACCTTACCTGGGAGCTAGGTGTCCACTGAGCTGCTCTATCACTTCGCCACCCCCCTTCCTCTCAGCTGGACGATGGGGAGAAAACAAGATGAAACTCGTAGGTTAAGACAAAGGCAGCTTAATGAAAAGCAAAGCAAGGCTGCACACAGAAGCAAAAGGAAAAAAGATTTATTCTCTACTTCCCATCAGCAGGCGATGTCCGGCCCATATTGGGAAGCAGGGCTCCAATACGCGTAGCGGTTGCTCTCGAGGACATGATGCCCCACCCTCCTCCTCCTTCTCTAGCTCTTATTGTTGAGCTGCCATCATATGGTGTGCAATATCCCTTTGGTCAGTTGGGGTCAGCTGTCCCGATTATGTCCTCTCCCCAGATCTTGTCCACCCCATCCCACTGAGGGACAAATGTAGAAAAAAACCCAAAAACCACCAACCTTGGTGCTGTGCAAGCTGTTCTCAGCCGTAGGCACAACACGAGTGTGTTATCTACACATTTCTAGCTCTCAATACAAAGCCCAGCACAATGAGGCCTGCTCTGGGGAAAATTAACTCCATCTCCGTCTGACCCAATACATTTATTTAACTCTTACTGGTTTGGGTTGGAAAGGACCTTTTAAGGGCATTTAGTCCAATCCACTGCAGGGAGCAGAAACATCTGCAACTAGAGCAGGTTCCTCAGAGCCCCGCCTGATCTCACCTGGGATGTTGCAAGGGATGCGGCATCAACCACCTCTCAGGGCAACCTGGGCCAAGGTCTCAACACGCTCAGTGTAAAAAATGTTCTCCTTATATATTCCTATCATTCATTTGTAATGACAGACACGGGGAAGAGTGAGAAGGAAAGAACCTGCTGGTTGAACCAGTCTCAAGATATGACAGTGATGTAATGCAGGCACATTTTTTAATATGATATCAAAGTTTTCATTACAAATTAGGTGGGGAAATGATGTTGATGATTCATGCTGCAGCCTCCTCAAAAGGTTCAGAGAACCCTCTCAAGGTGGCTGGAATTATCATAGAATCATAGAGTGCCAGGTTAGAAGGAACCTCAAGGATCATTTATTATTGGGCATGAGATTAGCAGGAGGGTGATCAGGCATTTTGTGACACTGCTCCCTCACTCTTGCCCAATTATTGTCATCCCAGATAATTTCCAATGTAGCAATTCCCTTTAATGGTATACCATCCTCTCGAACCTGTACGAGTAAATATGTAAAACCGATTTGCAGCATGCAGGAGACTAGTTTCAGTGCAAGTTGTAGGAAGCAGCTGCTCAAGGGGATCTGGAAGGACTTGTTTCGTTGACTCCTCCATTTGCAATTGCACACATGGATTAACCTGAGCCATTTATTATCTCCCCAGGCGAAATAAGAACTTCAAAGCCAAACCAAACCTTCCAAAGGTGAGCGAGAAGCGGCATTTTTACCTTGTCTGTCCAGTGATGAGATACTGAGGGGTGTGAGGAAGAACACTTCTGTCTACATCAAGACCTTGACCAATTCTGCTTTGTTCAGGGCTCTTTTAATCTATGTAAACCCAAAGGATTTGAGCCCTGATTTATGCTGCGAATGTGTGTGCTTGCATACCCTTTTCTTGCACCTGCTCTGGCTCCCGTTTTCTTCCTCCTGGAAGGAGTACATACATGCTGATGAAACTTGATAATTAAATCTCTAAACTACAGTGAGCTGGTACCCATTAGACAACAGACTTGTCTAATACTCCGTTTCCATCCAGCTTGACTGCATTTAATTTAAGAGATGCCAAGAGGTCTGTTGTGCATGGAAGAATAACGCTTGTTGTGGTTATTGCTGGTGCTGCGTTGGTGGTGGACCAGGAGGAGCGAACTTTGGGTTTACTCCTCTCTGCCCCTGGAGTGGCACAGATACAGCAAATTGATAACTGCTCATTAAGAGTGAATGGTTTGTCTGCAGCTCTTAGTGGACAGGAGAACCAAATTTCTCGTGGTCTTTGACAAGTCCTCAGAAGAACTCAGAGAAATGTGATCTGGGCGATCTGGCTCTGGCCAAACATGCCAGGGCTACATTTCAAGCCGCCTTTTGGTGTTTCCCATTGAAATTGGGTAGAGTGATCACATAAAGAAGCACTGCAGAGGAATATAGCAGATGGCATGGTGGTAAAATCTAGTTCTTCTTGGATTTACCAAGAACAAATGGAATCTTCTCTTTTTCCACAGCACATGCTGGACGTGAAGTCCCTCAAGCACCTCACCAACTTGACACTGCATGACCGCATCACCAAATCTCTCCTCCACCTCCATAAGAAGAAAAAACCACCCAGTATCAGCGCCCAGTTCCAGGTAATCCTTTGCTTTTGGTACAGAGAGGTGAATGAAAAGCAAATAACCTGCTGCTCCCCACAGTGCCCAGGAGGACACCTGCAGTCCTCTCATCCTCACCACCATTTAGGACATGAATTCAGCTGAGGACGTGGCTTGGGTAAGCTGGGTGGCACCTCTAAATGGGATGTGTGGATTGAGACAAGAGTGATGGTGGATATGATGGGGGTATAGACAGGTTTGAGTTGGAAGGGACCTTGAGAGGTCATCTAGTCCAACCCTTTATGATGCAGTGGAGCAAGATGGGACTTTAGGATGAGCTGCAGGTGTTGGTGCTGCCCTGTCCTCTGGTACCTCACTTTCCAAGCCATCACATTGTGCCTTTTCTCCACCCAATCCAGAAACCACAAAATCCTGAAATGCCGGTTTTTGCCCTCTGTCCTCATTATGTTCAGCGTCTGAAATTCAATCTGTTTTCAAGCCAACTGGAACATGAATTTTAAGAGGGGCAGAAAGGTCAAAATATTTCTGCATTATCTCCAGACAGAGAGAGGAATTCAGAGGAGGAGGGATCGATAGAGCATTTGTTGTGTTGCTAGCACTGCACACCTACCAGTTGTCCCTGGAAGCAGTTGCAGTGAAAATAACCCTCCAATATGTGAGGAAACTGCTACAAGACGCGTACCCAAGCAGGTGATGATATTAGAAAACAGCTTTTTGGTTAAAAATCAGCTTCTAAAAATCAGTCTGGCTTGGTTTTGACTTGTAGTTTTAGTGGTTTTTTTGAGAGATGTGGGTCATTTTTAGAAAGTTTGGGTACAGTTCAGTAATTAAATATATACACACACACACATACATAAATCTACATATATATAATTTGCAGAATGCACATATGTGCATGTATGTATTTACTAATTAGTCTACTCTAGCGGTATGCTGGTTGAAATACACTTCTACAGAGTTTAATTTGCACAACACCACAGGAGGGTTGAAACAGGGACGTCTTGGAGCAAAACGCCTTCCCAAAACCTACTCATCCTTCAGACAAAACTCTGAAAAGCCTCAGGGTGCATGGTTGAATTTGGTACATATATATTTTTTACAGCGCGTCTATGTAAAACCCACAGAGATTTCCCCCCTTCCCTTAAGCAGCAAAGCAAATCATTTAAATACGTTTTTCTTTACACTCTCGCCTGGTCCCCAGCAACGATTTAACGACATAGGAGCTGTACCTCCAATACAGCCCTTTTATGGCTTTCACAGTTGAAAACTGGACCTCAACGGCATTCTGGTGGTTTATAGCCTTCCCTTTTACCTCACTTGCAAGTGGTACCCTAGAGAAAAGGCTGCTGCCCTGTCGAGCCCAGGATGATGCCAAAATGGTTCATCACCCCATGAAAGACCAAATACGGGAGATGAAAGAGTGGGTGACGGGAAAGTTCTGCAGGCGGAGGGACAAAGGAGCCAGGATATAGGGTTAATCTGGGCACCTTGCCTGTCCTTTATGGGTTCCTGATGAGCAGATAACAGAGGGTGGCCGAACTGTCTGCCGCTGATGAAATGGAAACATCCCCCTCCCTCAGGGCTGGTGATCACTGTACCAGTTGATTTCCATCATTTCCAGTGCTGGAAGCGTTTTTCTTGCTGGTATTTTGGCGTTTTGGCAAAGGGGTTGCATCCTGTGTCCCCTCAGCTTCACTCCCAGCAGCCCGATGTGGAGGACAGCAGGATGCTGCAGCATCACTGCTGATTCATATCTCCTTCTATCAATTATTAATCAGAGTATTTCTAGGGCACAGCAAAAAAAAAAAAAAAAAATGCAGTCGAGGAGCCCAGTCAGCTGCAGGCTGACTCAGCACGCTCACGATTTTCATGGTGGTTTTATTCCAAGAGTTTGTGCTTGGTCGCAGAAGAACCAGAGATTTGCGAGGTGGCGAAATGACTTGGTGTGGCATCCCGCTAGAGCGGTTGGATGCAGCAGCAGTGCCATTATAATTTCACTTCTGTGGGCTGGACTTTTAATAATGATGCGGAAACACAGGAAATATAAAACACTTGATTCTCAGCTACTGAAACTGAGCAGAGGAATAAGGCTGGGAGTAAGCCAGCATTGCAATATTGTCCTCTAAAAACAAACTGTTGAGGGTTCCTAGGCTTCAAAAATCACTACAAAATCCCAGACTACAAATCCCAGGTCTTCCCATTGAAAAACTGTCATGAAGAAGATTCATTTTTAGACCAACAATAAAGTTTTGACCATTAAAAATCAGGAATAAGTGCCACATGGAGTAACTTTTGAGAAAGGAAAACTTAATTAGTGTTCAAAAGCCACCAGTGATTGTTTGCTGGAAGGTGTAAAGCCTTGTCCCACTCACATCTGGAAGAGGCTTGTTGGTATGGAGAAGGGTGTGACTTTAGACTCCAGTGGCAAATGTGAAAAGGTTGAAGCAGAGATCTCAAAGCACAACCCAACATTATATTTATCTCTGGCTAATTCGTTGGGTGCAAAGACAAAACCAGCCAAGTTGCTTAGGCTGAAACACTCATTTTGGACTAGATGACATTTAAAGATCCCTTCCAACACAAAATATTTTATGACTGGGAAACAATTTCCCATTTGAATGGTTTACTCATAATTTATTCCAGGTTGTTGTTTTGTTTTTTTTTTTCTCATTCAAGTGCTTCGATTTTTATTCTCCATCGTGATCTCTTCTCCATTTCCCAACTGACAATGTCTTCTCTGTCACAGGCATCGCTCAACAAGCTGATGGAGACCCTTGGCCAAGCAGAACCTTATTTTGTCAAGTGCATTCGATCCAATGCCGAGAAGGTAAATCCCATCCCTTGCAAGTGATGCTGCTAAAAATTATCCTGGAAATATTTTGTGAATTTTTACAGGAGATTAAAAGAAAAAATTGACTGAGTCGTGCATCATATTTCTTGAATTTGACTTTAAGCAGTTGTCTCCTGGGCTAAGGAGCCTCAGTCTAAAATGAAGGTTGCGGTAGTGATGCTTTTGTGTGGATTAATGCTTTACCAGATGTTTAAAAATGAAGCTTTATGCCCAGGAGATTAGTTAGTGGCTCACAACGCTACTCGTTAGCTGGGCCCTTGAAGGAGGTCTTATTCAGCTCAGGGGCCCCCAGAACCTGTCTTTATAGCTTTATATATCTATGAAGTGAAAGTCTCCATCTGATGGCTGCTTGGAAGAAAACAGGATTCAACCCCCATGGGATTAGTTCAGTTCCTGGGGACCCACGTTCCCTCCCATCGCTGCCGACATGCACATCATGTAGATGTGCAACGTCCAATGAACCCGTTTAACCATCTGCACACTCAAAAAACTTCGATTGAAGGAAAGTTTCGCTCATTGTTGGCCTGTTTTTTTCCCCTTCCAGCTGCCGCTGCGATTCAACGACAGCCTGGTGCTCAGGCAGCTGCGGTACACGGGGATGCTGGAGACGGTTCGCATTCGCCAGTCAGGATACAGCTGCAAATATTCTTTCCAGGTGGAGTAAGACATTCGTGGTCTTTCACCACTTTTAGCATCGTTATGAGTTGTTTCAATGTTGCCAGCTCATTTTTTTAAACGAGGTGATGGATTTGAAGCTTCCACAAGGAAGCAGGTGCGATGAGCGGGTGGAGTGGTCCTCTGCTGCTGGGCTGATTTCTAGCAAGTCGGTCTAGATCTCAGTGAAGGCCACGATCCCTCTACAGATAACATCAGTTTTTGAATGAAACCATTATTTTTTTGGTAATGTTACACAGGTTTTTTTCCAAAAAAAATTTATCCCATTTACACTTGCTTTTCTATCCCTGGAATCATCTGGGAACGGTGTTTGCCCATCGTATCAGCACTGCCTGTGTCCCATCAGGAAGGCAATTGACATCCTCTAAACCTCTCAGGAGTTATCCAGCTTTTCCTATTTTCCTCTTTTCCATGTGTTTGCCAGGTTTTGCGCACATGTCAGTCCTTTCATGCTTCCCCACTACCGATTTGTTTCCTGCTGGCAGCTGCTTTGGGCAAGATGTTGTGTCCTGTGCAGCAGCTGTTTAGAAAAGGAAAACCACTCAATTCTTTTTTCTTTATCATAAGCATGGATCCCAACATTACTTGAGAGGATCTCTCCTCTCATACCTCCTCCACTCTTTGGCTCCTCACAGCAGATGGAGCATCTCAGAGATGCTTTGCAGATGCTGGTAACCCCCTTCAGTAGAGGCCCTTGCTGAGAATTTGGAGCATTTTTTAGCTTGAGATGACCCCGTGGGTTCTGCAGAACCTCTCCGCCCGAGCTGAAAAATGTTTGAACATTGCTGGGTCCTTGCTTTGATGTGTTTCCCATCAAATCACAAATGGATGAAATTTGGTGTTTCCCAGTCCATGAAATGCTCTCTGTCCTTCTGCACACTCAGTAGAATCCATTTGATGTGGCCAGTGGAGCAAATTTAATATTTATGGAAGAAAGGAACACAGCAGGACCCTCCTAACCAAATCTTGATGTTCCTTTTTTCCCTTCTCAGGATTTCGTGAACCATTTCCATGTCCTCCTGCCGCAAGGAATCAGCCCCTCAAAGCACAATATCCATGATTTCTTCCAGAAAATAAAACTTGATCCAGACAATTACCAAGTTGGAAGAACAATGGTAAATGTTTATCCTCGGCTCAGATTTCTGTTTAAGATACAGATAGAACATTTGCCTGCATTTCTGTCATAAGAAATTAACATCTTTATATATGTTTTTAATTAATGAAACTAATTTTCTTCTTTAAGCCAATGGCTTCAACGAAGCTTTGAGTATTGTTAAGATGAAATGAGGGACAGTGTTGTTTTGAGTTAACCAAGTCACAGATCTCGTTGTAACAAGGCAGCCTTCAAAAAACAAGATCTGTGTGTCAACGCAGTGTGATATGGGAGCTGTCATTTTGCCTCCCCTGAAGGGAAAACAGAGACTGTAATTCAGAGCTTGGACAATGGCAGGTCAGAGATAAAACTGCAGAAATCTGTTCGAGGTCGCTTAGCTGCTAAGAGCTTTCTTCTGAGCACCCAGGGATGCAGAAACCAGGAGGGTTAAATCATTTGTCTTGTGGTCTCAGAAGTTTTCCATGCTACTATTGTTTTGGGGTGGGTTTTTTTGGACAGGTTTTCGTGAAGGAGCAGGAGCGGCAGCTTCTGCAGGACCTGCTCCATCAGGAGGTGCTGCGGCGGATCACACTGCTGCAACGCTGGTTCCGCAGCGTACTCTGCAGGAGGCAGTTCCTGAGCTTAAGGCATGCAGTGGTGATCATACAGGTAGGTGACAGCACCTCATTCCATTGAAAATGTAGGTCCACAAATCCTACAGAGAACTGGCTGAATGACAGAGCTCAGAGGGTTGTGATCAGCGGTGCAGGGTCTAGTTGGAGGCCTGTAGCTCATGGTGTTCCCCCAGGGTTGGGGTGCAGTCTTGTTGAACACATTTATCAGTGACGTGGATGAAGGGACGGGGTGGGATTCTGTGATACAGATACAGCTGATGGGTAAAATCAAGTCCCTTTTCCAAGGAGGGAGCTTACAATAAGGATTTGACTCCTAGTGCCATGATAAGTTAGGAACAGGGAAGATAGCGCTGGAAAGGTTGCATGAAGTTGCAGATGTTCTCCCATCCCCACCTAAACACTTGTTACAAGGAGCTGCCTGCTGTGTTTGCAGAGATTTTGGCGTAGTTACCAGAGCCGAAAGCAAGGTGAACCATCTCCTGACCCTCTCATCCTAAGCAAAGCTGCCATCATTCTCCAGAGCCACTGGCGTGGCTTTGTGGAGAGGCGGAGGTTCCTTCAGATGCAGTTCGCAGCCCATCTCATCCAGAGCTGCTGGCGGGAGTACGCCAAGCGGCGACACTCTGCGGCCACCAGCATCCAGGCAGCCTGGCGAGGACACTGCGCCAAGCAGGCCTACACAGCCAGCAGAAGCAAAGTTGTCTCCTTGCAAGCGGCCTGCAGAGGATATTTAACACGACAAAGGTAACTACGTTGGCCTTAATTAAAAGAAAACATTTTCTGATGATGCTCATTGGGAAGGGAGGTGGTTGATGTGAACTGTGTTCCCAGAGCTCAGTACTGGTGCCCGTTCTCTTTAGTATCTTCATCAATTATTTGGACAAGGGGATTGAGGCACCCTTAGTAAGTTTACAGGTGACACCAAGCTGGGCAGGAGCGTTGATCTGCTGAAGGGCCAGGAGGCTCTACAGAGGGGTCTGACCAGGCTGGATCAATGGGCTGAAGCCAATGGGATGAGACTCAACAAGGCCAAGTGCCAGGTCCTGCACTTGGATCACCACAACCCCCTGGAACGCTCCAGGCTGGGGCAGAGCAGCCGGAAAGTGCCCAGAGGAAAAGGACCTGACGATGTTGGTCGACAGGCAACTGAAGATGAGCTAACATGTGCCCAGGTAGCCAACAGGGCCACCAGTATCCTGGCTTGTGTCAGCACCAGTGTGGCCAGCAGGGCTAGGGCAAGGATTGTCCCCCTGGACTGGGCACTGAGAAGGCTGCCCGTTCCCGGGTTCCGTTTTGGGCCCCTCACTCCAGGAAGGACATTGAGGGGCTGGAGTGAGTCCATAGAAGGGCAACGAAGCTGGGGAAGGGTCTGGAGCACAAGTCTGGTGAGGAGTGGCTGATGGACCTGGTGGTGTTTAGCCAGGAGAAAAGGAAGCTCAACAGAGACCTCCTTGATAATTCCCTGACAGGAGGCTGGAGCCAGGTGGAGTCGGTCTCTTCTCCCAGGGAACAAGCGATAGGATGGGAGAAAATGGCTTCAGGTTGCACCAGGGGAGGTTTAGGTTGGACATGAGGAAGAATTTCTTCCCCCAAGGGTTGTCAAGGCCTGACCCAGGTTGCCTGAGGCAGTGGTGGAGTCCCCATCCCTGGAAGGATTTCAGAGCCGAGGAGATGTGGTGCTGAGGGACATGGTTTAGTGGTGCCCTGGCAGTGCTGGGTTAGCGGTTGGACTCGATCTTAAAGGTCTTTTCCAACCAAAATGATTCCATGATTCTACTTGTTCAGAGGACAGCTGAATGGTGGCAGAGCTCTTTGACAACCCCAGACGTCAGCAGTAAGTTCAGCAAATGCTCTGTTTAGTGCTCTTCTGATGAAAACGATTCTAAGATTCTATGAATTTGGGCGCTGCTTGGACCATGGTGACTTACAGAGGGTGGTGTCCCTTCATAGGATCCCTGACCTTTTCCCGACCTGCCCTGATCCTTCATTTGTCCCTACTTTCTAACAAAGGAGTTTATTTAGCTGCACGTCCTACTCTTGGAATAAGCGGAGCCTATTGCAGGTTGGAGCAGGTTGACAGTGGAAAGCCGAGGCCGTAAATAGCTGCGAGGGGTTTTTTTTTTCCCTTGGCAGCAGCACCAGTTTAAGTAGCCTATTTTTAACTCAGATTGCCTCGTCAATCTCGTTGCTGTGCTGTCTTGTAGGCACAGGAGATACTGGAACCAGCCGCTGCAAAGGAGAGAGCGGTGTCCAGCTATGCCTTGGCTTGCTGACCACAGGACAGGTCTTGGTTCGTTCTTTGGAGGTGCTACCTGCAAGATGTGGAGCACCTTGACATAGGGTGGAAGATTTGGGAGCTGCAAAAAAGCTCCTGGTGCAGGGCACGAGTTCCTGCCAGCTGTGCCAGAGGCAACCTGGGCAGGATAGTGAAGATGGAGAAGCCAAGAGGGTGCAGTGGGTTAAGATCTTCTGGCTCCATCAGCTTACAAAAGAGCTAGACCAGGGATGGAGGCTGGAGCTGGTGCCCTCAGCACCAGAGGAGCTTTCAGGTGTGTTGCGGCAGTCCTTGAGTAGGAGAGATGGCATAAGAGTTAAAGGTTGAAAACAACATGTGCTTGTGTTAGCTTGTACCAGATGTGTCGGGAGGGTTGCTTCAGATGCCAACAGAGGTGAGATGGTGGTAATGAGATACCACCGGTGCAGTGCCTTGAAGGGACGTGGGTGGCCACAGGGGTACAATACACTGGTTTTCTCCTCTCTTGCAGGTTTAGAGCTTTGAAAGAGCAGCGATTAGAAGAGATGCAGCTGGAGAACCGCCTGTCAGTTAGAGAAGAGGATGAACTGGAGGCAGATGAAGCTTTGGAAATCAAGGGCTCTGACCCATCAAAGTGGGAGGATGGTTCCTTTGAAGAGCGAGTGAGAGCTATAGAGGAACAGAAGGCGCTGATGGAGATTAATCAGATGAATCACGTGGACCCAGCGGATACTTCTGTGAATTTGTTATACAAAAGGCATGAGAGAGCCAGTAGCCAGAGCGGGATGGACACTGAAGAGGAGGTCATTGTGAGAGAGAGACCCAAGTCACTGGAGGATCTCAACCAGAAAAAAGTGGTTCGTGCAAAAAGAGAAAGCCGGAGGATGCGTGAACTGGAACAGGCAAAATTTAGCTTGGAGCTGCTCAAGGTCCGGTCCACTGGTGGGCTGTCCCCTTCAGAAGAGCGGCGGTGGTCCACCGAGCTTGTATCTGAGGCACTACATTCCCCTCAGGGAACCCCGGAGAGCGAAAGTTCTCAAGGGAGCTTTGAGATTTTAAGCTGTGAGGATACCTCAACTAACAAACTCGTTTCCTTAGTTTTAGAGGAGCAAGATACGCAGTCGTTGTCCACTGACTCCTTGCCTGGCAGTCTCCAGGCTCATCTGCAGGAGAAGTCTCTCTGTGTGGCAGATGTCAACAGCAATTTACCCAGTCGCAGAAGGTTACCCTCAGACTTGGAAGTGCCTGATAACCTCCCTGTGAAGGAGTGCATGGGCTGTGAACCCCAGAATGTTCTACACAAGGCACACCCAAGAGAAACCTTCCTTTCTGGCAACCTGCCTACTTTCTACATTCCACCACAAGACAACACGAAGGTGAAACTTGTAGAGAATAACTTGAGGAACAAAGCAGCAGAAAGGAAGGAGAGGACAGTTACGTTCTCTGAGGTCAGGAAGGGGTCTGAGGCAAACCAGGGCAGAGCCTTGGGAGGGGAGGAAGAGAAGTCCTCTACCAAGAGAGAGGAACATGGGACCAGGACTGCGGCACAGGCCCATTCTCCAGACTCTGTCATCAAGAGACTGGAAAAGCTCAACGTGGAGAAGGAGGAACGACAAAAGCAGCTTCAGCTGCAAAATGAAAGGGAGATGATGGAGCAGATCCGTCAGCAGAAGGAAATTCTGGAAAGACAGCGCAAAGTCTTTGAGCAGCAAGGGAGGGTAGAGGCCTTGCAGAGGGCTGAGCAGGACAGAATGAAAGACCTCTCCCTCAAACCAACCAAAAAACCAGACAGCCGGCCTCAGTCGGTTCTCATCCTGCACCCGCAGAGCAGAGGGGAGCACAGCCCCACCGCAGGTGTGACTCCGTCATCAGTGGACATCAAAGGCCTCACCGTTGGGACCAGGGGAAGCTCTCCAGCCCACAGTGCCCCCAAAGACAGACCTGTCAGCATGTTCATGGAGCGAAGAGAAGGTCAATCGGGATCAATACTGGAACCCCGATGCCATTCCAGACCAGCTCGGGACCCCAGGGACCTCCCAGGCAGCCACTTCTCAAGGACGGAGCGCCTCCGGCAGCCTCGAATGCCCAGCCAGGCCACCGAGGAGATGAAGGCAGGCGCTTTGTTCTTCATGCCAAAAGATAATCCCTTCGGCCTCCAGTGAGTAAAAAGTCGCTGTGCTTTCTCCATAGGCCTTCTCTGTAGGCTTTTTGTTCTAGTAGGGACCATTTTATATAAAGGGTCCAGAACATTGTTTCTGGAGACTGTAGGAAACCCCTGGCGAAATGAAGAGAGGTTTTATGATCTTCTAGCAATGAGCTAGAGAAGAAGAACTGGAAATATGATTTCTCAGTCTCAGACATGATAGGCATCAGTGCAGCTTCAAAAACAGCAACTGGCTGGGGAGAGTTTGGGACATGACTGCACTTTTGTCAACGTATCACTCCTGTAGAATTACACATGTAATGGGGCTCAAGAAGGATATAAAACCTCCCCAAATCCTGCTGCACCCTTTCCAAGGCAAAAGCCATTGATAATTCAAGGAACCTTTAAGGTCCCTTCCAACCCAAACCAGTCTATGAAAGAGTGAGCTGAGCAAAAAGTAGCTGAGGTGGGTGTATTTTCTAATGCTGTGTTAGATGCAAAGTGAGGACGCTTTCCTTCTGAACCAATTCATATAAAAATTTGCAGGAGGCCCTGGAGAATTTGTTTGAAAGTGAGTAGTTGAGCATAGTCTTTGACTCCCAAAATTTCTGTCCATTTATTTTCCTAATTCACGTACAGAACAAGCAATAGGGGAAAAAAAAAAATTCTGTACTTTATTCTGCAACAAAATAATTGCATTTGAGAATCCAGAAGTGAAAAGGTATCATCCATAACCACCATGACAGGTAGAACCGGCAGGCAGAACTTTGTATCTTCTTGTCATAGAATCGTAGAATGATTTGAGTTGGAAGAGACCTTTAAGGCTCATCTAGTGCAACCCCTTTGCAGGGAGCAGGGACATCTGCAACTAGAGCAGGTTGCTCAGAGCCCTGTCCAACCTCACTTGGAATGGTTCCAGGAGTGGGGCATCAATCACCTCTCTGGGCAACCTATTCCAGTGTCTCACCACCCTCATCATAAAAAAATATTCTTCTCTATATCCTTGTCCTTTGATACTAACTCAAATCATGAAGACTTCAATATGATTCCAAAACTCCACAACCTCAAACTTGCAATTTGGGCTTGACTGCTTGGGCTGTCCCCTTGTATACTCCTGCAAGCCAGGCTGGCACAGTGGGAAGCCTCTCTAGAGGAGGTGAAACATCTCTGTTCTCTTGTGTTTCAGCAGAGAGGCAAATCATCAGTGCCTTTCCAAGGGTGAACAAGCCAGGAAGACACTTAAGATGCTGGGGTCTGGTAGAGGAGAGGTAAGTTGTCACTTGCTTATTTTCTCTTTTACTTGAACAGAGGGGGGAAAAAACCCCCACTTTATTCTGCCAGTTTTCCCTCAAAAGCTTCAAAGAAGTAAAGCACAAGGGCTCTTGGACATAGGGAAGGGGGCTATCATGGGACAGCAGCCTTCACACCTTCTCTTAAAAATACAAAGCCCCTGTGACACGAATTCATGTGGCTCTGGATAAAAAGAATCTTACGTTCCTGACAGCAAACACCATCCAATGCAGTCTTGTCTTGATTTGGTTTAACCTGTGTTTGAGTAATGTCCGTGATTGTCTATTTTCACCACGCCGTCTTGGATTTTGTTTCACCTCGTCCTGCTTGGTTTTTTTCCGCTCGATAGAACATTGTGTCCCCTGCTGTTGGGGTGCGGTATCACTCAGAGATATCTTTAAGGCTGTACTTGAGCTACACTATGATGCTGAACATCGGTAGAATCTCCTTTATTTCTTTTAAAAGCCGCTTTTTGTTTTGTTTTATCATTTGGTCAAGCAGGTTCCCAGACCGACCCATAAAAAGAAAGCCCGCATGGCGCGGACGCGCTCCGATTTCTTGACTAGAGGTACTTTTGCTGATGGGGAGGGGGATACGGAGGAAGAAGATTACGATGGCAATTTTGAGTTCCTTCTCTCCTCTGACCAACCTCCTCACCCTGAGGCAGTGCCTGCAGCCCGGCTGGGGCAGGCCTGTTACAGTGACTCCGAAATGGTAAATTCTTCCAACACGGTGGGGAAAATGAAACCAGGGAGCGAGTGGAGCTGCGGGAGCCTTTCTTTGCTAACCTTAACTGCACTGATCCCTCCACTGCTTTTTCTCCCGCTTCCAAGGATGCTGTAGACGGGTAAACTTGATGAGCACAGCGGAAATGGATGCGAAATGGGGCAATTGTTTTTATTTCTTGGCCGTGGGAATGTTTTCTGGCTTGATTCAGTATCAGCTATGGTTTCCATGGCTTTTCTGCAGCATTGCAGCTTGTATTGCACTACTACCTATTTTTTGTTTGGTTTTGACCTCAGTAGCAAAGTCCTACTAAGATCCTTTTGCTCTAAAAATGATCTATACACATCCGTAGGAAAGATGAAAGCAAATATTACCCAAAAAACAACAGACAACAAAGCAAACAATATCTATCTTGCACCTCCTGTTAACGTTTAATTTTGCATCCTCAGCCCCAGATGGTTATTTAGTCTCCAATTATCAGAGCAGAGCTGGCAGCCACCATCTTAGAGGAAGCAGAACCGTGTAAATTGGGCAATAAAAATATAGTGAGAGTGAAATAATGTGATTTTAAAAAAACAAAAAACAACTCAGTGGCTTTTTCAAGCACAGTAACAAGTCCATGGGCTGCAGGATGGTGCTACATGAGCCTGTGCTGTCAAGTATTTGCATCTCAAGGCTTAATCTTCTTCCTCGATAAGTTGCTTTTGGAAAATCACAAACCAAGAGGTTTTGGGAGTGTAAGAGGCCGACAGGGCTTCCAACCCACTCATATTTTTAATTCCTGAGATGGTGAAGATGTTCCCGTAGAATAAACGCCAGGAATCGTCTCCTCCTATAAGAGCTCACATGGGGCCTCCAGCAGAGCTGCCTTGCTCCTCTGCTCCAGCTGCGGTGCTGCGTGTGGAGCAAAGCAAAGAAAAGCATGAAAACCAAAGTTAGCAATTTAGTTTGTGCTGCAGCGTTGCCATGTGTCTGGCCAACATCTCGTGCGATCCTAAAATCCTCTTTTCCAAGAAAGGCAGATGGCCAAGGAGAGATTTTCATGACTTTTCTGTTAATCGCTTTTATTATAAAGGATATTTTTTTCCCGGGATAACTTCCTCAGCGGAAGAGTGCAGAGATTTACAAATTCCTTGAGTTTTTAAGGTTACTCTTGATAAATTTCCAGGGATTTTGAGCCAAGAGTACCCAGAACCTGACTGAAAGGCACAGCTCTATAAACTGAGATCACTTGGTTGCATCTTCACGCATCTCCCTGCTTGTAGATCAGGAAAGGGAGAATTTTATGGAGTAAAATGTGGTATTTTACATAACCTGGCAAAAGCACTGGGCAAGGGGCCATGCTGTACCTGGAGCACTGTGCTGTGTTCCTGGAGGATACTCTCTCATAGAGTTCTACCAGGTATTTTAGCCATCAAAATCTTTCTGGCTGGGATGCAAAAGGTGCTGAGCTGGTGCTTGGCAAGTTCCGTCCTTGGAAGCAACCCGGCTCATTCCACTCTTTGGAAATGTTCTTTGGGGCTCTGCTCACCTGGTTTAACCACTCTAACCACATGCAAGTAGTAGTAGATGCCAACTGTCATCTCTCCTCTATCCCTTATCTCCTCTGCACTCTATTGCTAACCGGTAGTCAGCAATTTCACCCCTTGTGCAACTGAGTCTTGCTTTCTAGCAAATGCTACCTGTGAAGTCATGCATTCTTCGATACCCAATGTCTGTGTGTCCTGACGACATGTACAGTGTTTCTGTCTGTGTTGTGGATTGCAGGTTTGGGGCTTTTCTGGGTCAAGATTGCCACAAGTAGCAAAATTTAGGGCCTGCTTATTTGTATCTATTAACATAGCCAGTTTGAGTGTTGCAGATGATAGAGCAACCTGTGGTAGAGCAGTAGTGGTTCATGTTGGTTTGGGTACAAACTCAAGTAGGTTGATGTCTCTGTAGCCACATTCATTGTATCTTGTGATGGTTACATGAAGACCAGTCAGGCAGCTGCCGTGCGTGGGCTGGTTTCCATGCTAGTGAATAACTTATTTCATACAGCTCCTGCCCCCACCTATGACTTCCCAAAAAAAGCCTCTTTTAACTTGCTGCCCAGCATCCAATGGCTGCTGGATAGATGAAAGAGAAGTCACGTGCGACCTTGTGAAGTTGAGCATGTAACAGCTCACCAGCTGCACTGATGTGAAGCTGTTTCACCCATTGGTTTCTTGACTGCCAAGTCAATGAGTGTGTATCACCAGCTGGTAAGTAGAGATCCCCCAGAAACCAGTGCTCCTGATCTAAGGCTGCAGTATCCTACAGTAGCAAAGACGAAGAACATCTTAACAAGATCTGAAGCTGAAGATGCACCAGTATATAAGGTGGCTGCTGAAGGTGCGGTTGACTCCAAGGTGCCTTTAAGGTTGAAGGGCTTCCTGTCAAGATCAAGCCTTCAAAGATTGCTTTAGTTTTTTGGCTAGTGAATAGCTGAGGATTAACTTATCTTAGGAGGAGACAAGTACAAGTGGGAGGAACAGCTCCTGGCTGAAGTATTAGTAACCCTTCTGTTTTGCACCTAAGCCTGAAGAGCTTTCCAGCAGCAGATGAATGGAAATCCTTGTTTAGAGAAACCATACCAGAAATACCTTCTGAATACACGCTCCTTCAGCCAAGGCTCTTAGAGAGAGGGACCAGGGTAACAAAGGAGTCATTTTGCTCCAGCCTCCTTGCTAAAGACACCAACTGAAAAACATCAGTCCCGGTATCTGTCACCAGCTGATCCCAAGCACACCTGAAGAGCCAGCAATGAAAGAAGATCTCTTGTCGTAAGCCATCAGAGGGAGCATTGCACTTCAGGAAGCTCTTCAGTGCAGCCCACAGCACTGCTGCCTTCTGGGACTAGTCACTTGGCCATAGTTATCCCTTGCTAGCATGGGTGAGCGAAATACAGGTTGCTCTTTCATAGGCAAAATATTTGGTCCCCTCTCCACCCAGGTGACAACTCCAGACCCTCAGCTATTGGCATTTGCGCACACATAACGTTTTCAGGTGTTCCCTGGCTGGGGATTTTCTGGTGCAGAGGCTCGTCTATACATCTGAGAAGTTTTCGCACCAAATCGAGGACCTTCCCCTTCAGAGCTCTTTGGAGGAGTCCCTCAAACTGAAGGATCTCATGCCAAAATGCCTTTTAGTCCTTACTTTCAAAAGCCGGAGAGGTTGCTGTGGTAGCAGAGGAAGTGCTGGATGTGTAGGTCAAGAATTGGGGCAGAGCAAAGACTAATGGTAAAGAGTCCTTTTTCCCCTTTTGTCTAAAAAGTTCATGACATCTGCAATTTATGTGTAATTATTACCTAAGTGGAAGAGCAACAGGAACGAGACACCCTTTGATGGTTTAGGCAGTTTCTTTTCCAGTTGCAATTTTTCCTCATGTGCTGCCATCTCCTGGCTGGTAGAAAGGTTAGTCCAAGGGTGAAAAATAAAACACTGAAGAAGAGTGTGTATGGTCAATGTGACTCCCCTGCAGCTCGTAATTTATATAATTTTATTTGAAGTATTTTTAATGGAAGAAAAACAAATTCTTAAAACCACAGCGTGTTCACCTGAGACATTTCATTGATGGGAAAGCTACAGGAGATACGTGACCATCATCTCCCAAGTACTTTAATGCAACCCAATTCCCTGCTTTCCTCATACCGAAGTCTCTCCAACTCCAAACTCACAGCTACAATTGGGAAAAAAAAGTAATCAAAAATTGCTATTTTTTAAAATACAGCAAGACTATTTGTGGCCTTATTTCATGGGATTATTGCACATTCATTTCCCCCTTGAAAATGATCCCAGCACATTTTAAATGGTGGCAAAAGTATTAAAGCTGCAAAATTTCTTCTTTGTAAAGGGTTAGTTTTGGTGTGTCCTTGGCACAAAGACTTTGGTCATCTTTTCTCTAAAATCCTCAAAAAGAGTCGGAGGAGGAAGCTCAGCTGGTACAAATCCATGTGGTTGAAGGTTCCTTTGATGTTAGGAACACCAAAAATCACTGTGTTATGGCCACATCTTCTAGGGTGGAGAGCTGGGCTGCTCAAACCAAGGTGGTGGAGCAGTTGTGCAGGCAGAGTGATAAGGACACATGGCTTGGTGCACACTGATTATCATCGTTGGTTGCTCAAGGAGAAGGAAGGTCAGATCTGATGTAGAGTTGGAGCAAGGGAAATGCCTTTCTTTTTTATGTGTCATTAAAGTATTTCTCTAGTTGTAGCTCAACAGGACTGTAGTTTTTCACCTATAGGCAGATAGAAAGAAAGATGTAACAGATGAAACATCTAAATTTTGCTAGGGGAAAAGAAAAATAAAAATCAGTTGGCTTCCCAAGAGCTGTCTCATTTTTAAATGCTTCATGCTTGGAATCGTTACAGACAGTGCAGCGATTTGCCTCTGGAGAAGGCCAAGCAAAACTGCACAAAACCATGTCTCAGGGGGAGATTGGGAAGCTGGCAGCTGCACAGAAGAACCTGACTCCAGACGGGAGGTAGGAAACACGACTGGAGATGAGTCACTCTCATGTCCTTCTTGCTCTTCATGACCTTGCTGAACCACTTTGGCTCCTCTGGAGCTCCACCAACCAGAAGTAGCACACAAGTTACTCATCCCACCTTTCCTATGTGACCATGGACATGCTCAATTAGAAGAGAAGCCCTACTCACTTCATGATAAAGTTTTGACCACATGGATCAGACATCCCATCCCAAACCACCCAATTGCATGTCTGAAACTTGAGTTTCTTGCCTTTCCTGAGGACAACTAGCCTGGTTTCCCTGGTAGAAGTTGTGTGGATTTAACTGCTCCTCAAACATCGTGAAAGGTCCGGGCGATTCAGGGTCATTTTGGATAGAAGGATGTTTTCCTAGTTAATATATTTCCTCTTTCCATGATTTATTTCCAGGCCTCAGCGAGCCAAAATGAGGTTCTGGATGAAGGGAAAGCAAAGTGAGAAGAAGACCTCACGGGAGAAGCTTGCTACCCAATCTGAGCTGCTGGAGCTGTACGTGGAGAAAGACGCCCCTGGCAGGGAGGTGATTTCTGGCTTGCAGCTTGGTGAAGGTAAGCGGTGGGGTGGCTGGTGGTGTGAGGTGCAGAGAAATGCAGTTACTCTGATGGCAGAGGGGAGAGCTGGTGTAAATCTGGCTTTCAGCTACAACCAACCATAGCTCAGGATTTAGGGGCTTGGGGAAAGATGCAGAACCAAGAAGGGTTGGTTTATCTACGGGGTTTGGAAGTATAGTGTACGGTGGTGTGATCTTGATGGGGCTGCCATGGGAAACCGGGTTGGGAGGCCACACAATGTCTATACTGGTTCACGTCTCTTGGATTCGTGCACGGTGTCAACCTGAAATGGTGGCGAGTAGGTTAGAGGGTGGGATCCAAAACGGATCTCGAGGGGTTCTGTGTCACTAATACTCCCGACAGCCATCTGGACGTGGGCTTGACAGAGGAAATAACCAAAGGGGAAATTACATTTAATCTCCCTGTGAGTATCACATAGGACTTGTCTCCTCCACAGGTTTATTCCAATGCTCATCTCCCTGTTTTAGTGGCAGAATTATTTTTCATCTGCTGTTCTCCGTCTCTGGGAAGACCTTATTGCGGCCTTCCAGTATCTGAAGGGGTCCTAAAAGAAAACTGGGGAGGGACTTTTTACAAGGGTTTATAGTGATAGAACGAGGAGTAACAGCTTCAAACTGGAAGAGGGGAAATTTAGGTGAGAAATTAGAAGGAAGTTCTCCACTCTGAGGGTGATGAGACACTGGAATGGGTTGCCCAGGGAAGTTGTGAATGCTCCATCCCTGGAAGTGTTCAGGACCAGCTTGGATGGCACTTTGAGCAACCTGGCCTAGTTGATGTCCCTGCCCATGACAGAGGGGTTGGAACTAGATGATCTTTAGATCTTTAAGGACCCTTCCAACCCAAACCATTCTATAATTCAATCTCTTTCCACCTTTTTAATTATCCCTCATAGAGTTGGGTCCTCACCACCTGACCCCTCCACAGAGTCCTGAGCTGTCTGGTATTTACCGGCGAGAGTTTAAGGAGAACAAGGAGCCCTCTCCCAAAGTGAAACGCAAGCGCAGCGTCAAGATCAGCAACGTGGCTCTGGAGCCCGTACAGTGGCAGAACGACTTGTTGCAGATCATAACCAGTATTAGTGACTTGAAGAGCATGGATGAGTTCCTCCTGAAAAAGGTAACTCCTGTCCTCACTACTCCAGCTACATCATCAGAGAGCTCAAAGAGCAGATGGGGGCAACAAAGCCAAAATTATCCTGGAGGCAGAGGTAGCAATACTAATAATTCATCTGTGGTCGTTCTGCACGAGTATGGCAGCTTCAGGTGTTTCTGTCCTTGGTGGCATCAGAAATGGGTGACCTAAGAGGGAAGGAGTTAAATGCTGTGAGGAAATGCATGTGTTTCTAGTTTTCACACAGGAGAAACCACTTTGTAATCATTACTAACATGGTCTGCTTGGCATGGAGCAGCTGCTTGTTAGTGCTGCTTCATCTCACGGGGTGCTCTGCCACAGCAAACCTGTCACAGGTCCATAAACTGCTTTGGTTTCCCAGATGAATGAACTGGATAATGAGGACAGCAAGAAGGACACGCTGGTGGATGTCGTGTTCAAGAAAGCACTGAAGGAATTCCGACAAAACATCTTCAGCTTTTACTCCTCAGCGTTGGCGGTAAGTGGCCAGATGTCAACTGAGAATTTCCACCTCCGGAGAGATCATAGAATTATTTTGGTTGGATGAAACCTCTAAGATTGAGTCCAACCATTAACCCAGCACTACCAGATCACCACTAAACCATGTCCCTATACTCTCTATTAGATGATACTTTTTTCTTTCTTTTAATCTTATATGGACTTTCCTCCGGCAATTGGAAGCTGGTTGGGCTGAAATAATTGTCCAGAGCGAAAAATGCAATCTGAGGTGTGCGAAAATCACTTTTCTTTTTTGCTTTTGTTTCCTTAAAAGATGGATGATGGAAAGAGCATCCGCTATAAAGACCTCTATGCCTTATTCGAGCAGATTCTGGAGAAGACCATGAGGCTTGAGCAGAGGGATTGGGACGAATCTCCAGTTAAAGTCTGGGTCAATACCTTCAAAGTTTTCCTGGATGAATATATGATAGAGTATAAACCGCTGGCCTACACCGCGGTGAAGGTAGTTGGTACTTTTCTTAAACACCTTGAAGATTTGGGAGCTACCTTTCCGTGGGTTTGTGCTTTCTGTAGACACATGGGAGCCTCTGTTGTCATCTCCTCTGCTTTAAGCTGAGGGGGATGACATAAGCCAGCATGCAAGGCTTGATTCACTGGCTGTGTTTCACTGGGCTCAGCAAACCCCAGTTCATATCTGGGCTGAACTGGGCCTTGACCAATGCCAACATGTAGATGTTCCCAGAGCAGAGTTTGCAGCTGTTTGTGGATGGTTTGAAAGATAGCTCCTGGTGCTTCTCTTTGAGTTTTTGGGTTTATTTTCAATCTTTGAGGGAAAGTGAAAGAGATACAAGCTTTCCTAGTCTCTTGACTTCTTCCCAAGTGACTACATACTTCATTGCTTGGGTTGCAGGACAAGAGGACATGTGCGGTGGCTGTCCTTGGGGTCTAGGTACAGTTCTTAGAGCAGTCAGAGCAGTGTTCCTTTCACAAACCCGATCTCCCAGCTTTCTGCTTTTTCTAATACCAGGTGCCAAAAATGGAACGAAAGAAGAGAAGGAAAAAGGAAGTAGATGTGGTGAGTCGACTCCTCTGTGCCCGCATGTTAAAAATGTAATGTCGTTGTGGCCAGAATGATGAGTGAGAAGAGACCTGCTTGTGACGCGTCCTGTGCTGAGGTCTGAGCATTACACCGTGATGCAGCTTGAAAGAAGATGCTGGAAGGATGGATGAGATGGATTTGCTTTGCTTAATCAAGGATGGCCGTAGGTTGTGCTCTGAAAACATGACCCACATAAGTTAGGGCAGGAATCGTATTGTCAGGACTTGTTAGAGAAGAGCTGAGAGCGAAACAGAAAGGAAAGTCTCATTCAAGATTTCTGCATAAACTTCGAACATGTGTTTTACATCTCTTAATATCCAAGATGCAGAAGATGACATCTCCTTTTTTTTCCTAAAGGATATGATAGCACTAGGAAGAATGTAGGTGCAGAGCAAAAAGGGGTCGTGAATGCATAGAAGACTTTCTTAACATGGAGGTGACCAGCCAACCTAAATCAACCACAGTTTCTAACTCACTTGGGTGATGGTTCCCTTCCCATGCAAGCTGGATGTCTGTTTGGGTGGCCTATGGGGTTATTGGACTGAAAAGAAAACAAAAATAAGAAGTAAAAGCAAACAACAGCCAAATGTTGCAGAGTTGACTGTGTCCATCTCCTCGTTCTGCAGCAGGCTAGCACCCATCTCCTCTTTCTCACCACCTAACTTTTATTGTCACAGGTGGAAGAGCACAACGGTCACATTTTCAAGGCAACCCAGTACAGCATCCCCACCTACTGTGAATATTGTTCCTCTTTGATCTGGATAATGGACAGAGCTTCTGTTTGTAAATGTAAGCACCCTCTCTTCGATCTTTTTTCATGGGCTCGGGTCACAGTGATGAGCTTTTTGGATTTTGAAAGGTGTTTGCTGCTGTTTCCTGAAAATCTGTTCTCAAGTAGCTTGGTTTTTTGTTGCATTAGAAGAGCTTTTGGGACGGATCTTAAGGATTTCTAACGTCGACTAGTAAGTTCATCCCAGCAGTCCTTCCAGTCTTCACAGTACAGTTAATTTCATGCGTGGGAGCTTTGTGTTACACGTCTTATCCCATAAGGTCATGTGGCCAGCCCATAAGGTCATGTGGCCAGCCCATAAGGTTAAACCATATTTAAATGTCGCAGTAAGAAGGACGGTAGAGTTGAGTATAACAAATGTGCCTCTCAGCTTCAGCCCATATGATTCTTCTGGGTCTCATGACCATGGCTTGGCCTGTTTGACCTCCAGGCATGTGAATTTTGGAGAAGATCAGGAAAATGGAAGAGATCTGATGGGAAAGTTTGATCCATTGCTTTGTTTTTTCCCAACATTTCTTTGATTAGGTTGGAAGTATCAACCCTGGGGTATTTCAGGCTGATATCCAGTGCAGGAAGGATACAAATTAGATGCTATTTCCAGGAGTCCATATCTGATAGCTCAGAGTGAATTGTGGATTATTTTCTGAGTTGATCTATCAGGCTTTTTTAATGTTTCAGAGTCTCAAATATGGGACCTTTAAAATGAAAGGCTTAATTTTTCTTGATTTGAGTGGGTGTAATGTAGACTTGACCTCTGGGAACTGCAAATTCAACGTGCTCTTGACCTGCTGGTTCTGAGAGGAGCCACTTAATTCATATTCATTCATATTTTTCTAGGGATCTGATTTTGGGGGATTATTAATTACTATTTTTCTTGGTTGCAGTATGTAAATATGCTTGTCACAAGAAGTGCTGTCTTAAAACCATGACCAAGTGCTCCAAAAAGGTAAATGTCTCTTAATTTCTTTTCTTTCCTTAAATACCTTTCAGACAGGGAGCCCAAACTTGTATAAATAAATGTTTGCAGACATGGAACTTGACATAGTTCGTAATCATCAAGATTTGGTGATTTTTCTTTTAAATACTTTCTTTTGTGCCCAAAAGATGGATAATACAGTTTCTTGATGCTTCTTGAGGAAGCCTCCATAATATACCTCCTCTGTAAAGCTGCATGATTATATTTTTCGCAAGAAATTATCTGAATATATAATTGAATATATTTGTGTTTGAATATATATTGCATTTTTGTCGCACTCTTTTCCTTTCTGCAAGAGCTAAAAACACCTCATCTAAGTTTCTGCTCTAAAATCTGGGGTGTTCAATGAGGTCTTGGATTATTTTGATTTCAGAGAAGCTCGGAGATGCTCGGAGCTTTCTTATTTCTTGGGTTTTCTCTGTACAAGGAAGTTTTTGGTTTCTACCCAGGGAAGCATGTTCACTGTGTCTTCACGGTAGCTTTCCACTTGGGCAACTGGAAGTCCTTCTCTGTTAAGGCTCTGACTTGTCTCCTTGGTGGGTTAATGTTTTCAGGGTTGTTTCTAGTGATAAGGAGCCACCAGTTATGCTTTGAAAAAAAAAAAAAATTTCTGGCAACAATTAATTTTGTATCCATTGGCCTTGTCCCAGGCTGGATCTGTTTCTCCAGATCTATGGTGAACTTGAGCAACACCAAGCTGAACTCTCTCGATGACCATAGAATTGCTTTCACCCGTGCTTGGTCCGCATCTCGGACCTACTTGATTTAAGTAGCCTGTGGTTTTGTGGCATTGTATTTGTTGATGGTTTTAGCAGCCATGCAGGTTGATTGAAGAGTGGGTGTTGAATTTCAAATGGTGGCCGAGACCAGACGTTTCTGGGGTGTTTTTTTGTCTTAGAGCATGAAACATCACAGGCATCTTCCCCACATAATCTCATAAGGTTGAAAAGGTGGATGAAAGGATAACATTGAATGGAAAAAAAAAGATACAGGAGCGATTATAAGGGGAGCTGAGGCCTGGATCACGGTCACCATCATAGAATCATAGAATCATAGAATGCTAGAGGTTGGAAGAGACCTCTAGAGATCATCTAGTCCAACCCCCTGCCAGACCAGGATCACCTAGGGCAGGCCACACAGGAACACATCCAGGCGGGTTTTGAAAGCCTCCAGAGAAGGAGACTCCACAACCTCTCTGGGCAGCTTGTTCCANATGGAGAACTTCTTATCCACTGGGACTCCAAGGTCTTTCTCCATGGAGCTGCTTTCCAGCAGGACGACTCGTAATCTGTACTGGTGCCTGGTGTTATTCCTCCCCAGACGCAGGACTCTACACTTGTCCTGATTGAACTTCACGAGGTTCACCTTTGCCCAGCTCTCCAGCCTGTCTAGCTCTCACTGGACAGCAGCTCAGCCTTCCTGTGGGTCAGACACCCCTCCCAGTTTCGTATCCTCAGCAAACTTGCTGAGGGTGCATTCTATGCCCTCATCCAGGTCATTGATGAAGATATTGAACAAAACTGGACCCAGCAGTGATCCCTGGGGAACACCACTGGCCACAGGCCTCTAACTTGACTCTGCTCCGCTGATCACAACCCTCTGAACTCTCATCTCTCTGCTGACTGGGTTGCCCTCTCACATTCCTTTCACTGGGGCTAGGAGTTTGTGTCAAATGCCTGACTGACTTGCACATCACTTGAATCAGCTGAAGAAGCCTGAAGAGCAGTTGGAGCCAAGTGCTGCACCAACATTGCTTCCTAAAAGGATTTTAAAGCCCTTTTTTTTTCCTCTTCAGTATGACCCTGAGCTTTCATCTCGGCAGTTTGGCGTGGAGCTCTCCCGCTTGACCAGCGAGGAGCGAGCAGTGCCAGTGCTGGTGGAGAAGCTCATCAACTACATTGAAATGCACGGGCTATACACAGAGGGCATTTACAGAAAATCAGGATCCACCAACAAGATTAAGGAACTGCGGCAAGGACTTGATACAGGTAAAAGGATGGAAAGAAAACCCCACGTGTATACGAGCGGCTTATCATAAAATGAGTTGGGTTGAAAGAGACCTTTAAAGGTCATCTAGTCCTTCACTAATGACTTCATATTGATTGTTGCCTCTTGGTTTTTTTTTCTTTTTCCTCAATCCACTGCCAAACCCAGACATCGATAATGTAAATTTAGATGACTACAACATCCACGTCATCGCCAGCGTGTTCAAGCAGTGGCTCCGAGATCTGCCCAACCCTCTCATGACCTTTGAGCTCTACGAGGAGTTTCTGCGGGCGATGGGTAAAGGAGGCTTCTTAACTGTCCATTTCCCTTGGCAGAGGGAAATGATGGTCGCTTTTTGGGCCGAACTTTTTATTTACTCTTTGGACCCAGACCGGCTGATTTTGCCAAATTATATTTACTTGGTTTAAAAGTCTGAATTTTTGGTTGTAAGGGTCTTTTTACATAAAGCCATGAGCAGTTTGGTCTTGCCTTGGGTGGCGTGCACTTGCATGATGGTTCAGCAGATTTCAACTCAAACCATTAGCCAGAGGGTGCATCTTTTAGATGCAAACATTAAGAAGGTATAATTTTAAACAGGAGGAAGTAGAAGCTGCCGCTAAATGCTGGTGCTTTCTCCACAGGCCTCCAGGAGAGGAAGGAGACAGTGAGAGGAGTGTATTCGGTCATCGACCAGCTCTCCCGCACCCATCTCAGCACCTTGGAGCGTCTCATCTTTCACCTGGTGAGGTATGTTGGGCCAGGGCAGCTTCAAGCAATGGACAGGGGGAGGATGCTTGGGTGTTCTTCATACCAAAAGAGCTGAGACCAAAAGCAGTGGGTGGGCAAGGGAAAGGGAAGAGCTTTCAGGTGTGTCATGTCTCCCAGGAGGTGGCCCCAGAGCTGTTTCTCAAAATAATGCTTGTATTGATGAGCAGCCTCCCAAGTGCTCTATCGCTCATAGTGCCTGAGGGTCCGTGGTGCCTCTCGTCACTGCAGGGGCAGATTTTTTTGGGTGGAAGACACTAGTTGTGTGCCTGCCTTGGGAATACCTGAAATGTCTTTAGGTTTGGCTTTTTCCATTGAGCAAAGCAAAGATGAGGGCAGAGCAGCGTCCTTGCTAACAGAGCTAGACTGCACTGTGGAGATGTCATCTCCTCTATTCATCCATGGTCATGCAGTGCAGTGGAGGTGCCTTCACCTCTGACTTCTCTCTTAATCCCTGTTTTTTTAGGATTGCCCTGCAAGAAGAGACCAATCGCATGTCAGCCAATGCCTTGGCCATCGTCTTTGCTCCCTGTATCCTCCGCTGCCCTGATACGACAGATCCCCTGCAGAGCGTTCAGGACATCAGTAAAACAACCACGTAAGAACATGGCACTGGATCATCCAGCTTCATAACTATTACCATGTCACCACTCACACATAGATGACCCTTAGTATGGTCAAATAGCTCCAGAATAGAGAACTTTAGCATGGAAATTATCAACACATAGCAAATACATCTTCATGGAGATGTTTTATATTTTCTCAATTCCCAAGAGGTTGTTAAATGAGGATTTTTAATTGATGGAGGATCCACAAGAGCAGATCAACTTGTGCTGCTGACCAGCACATCTCAGCAGGAAAAGGTAGAGCTTGTGCTGATGTGGTTTTATAGTTAATTGCATTTATGGCAAGGAAATCTTTCTTAATTTTGTCTTCTTTATTTGAGGAGGTGAGCTTAGAATCATAGAATCATTTTGATTGGAAGAGACCTTTAAGTTCATCAATTCCAGCCACTAACCCAGCACTGCCAGGGCACCACTAAAACCATGTCCCTCAGCACCACATCTCCACAGCTTTGTAACCCATCCAGGGATGGGGACTCCACCAGTGCCCTGGGCAGCCTGGGCCAGGCCTTGACAACCATGGAGGGGAACAAATTGTTCCTCATGTCCAACCTAAACCTCCCCTGGCACAACGTGAGGTTGTTTCCTCTTGTCCAACTTATCACTTGTTTCCTGGGGAGAAGAGACCGACCCCACCTGGCTCCAGCCTGCTTTTAGGGAGTTACTGAGAGAGACAAGCTTGTTTGGTCTACAGCAATATTAATATTATTTTAATGTATTTGACACAATTGCAAAGAGGTTTTATAAAGAAAAAATGAAGCACTTGCCCAAATTCAGTCTGGCTCCTATTAGATTTAAAAATAGATAGTGGAGATAATGATAATAAGGGAAACCATCCAGTAAAGGGTTGAGTTTCTGGCAGAGGTGGTTTTACCTCCAGTATTAAAACCGTAGAAGACCATAACATGTTGGAGACCCAGCTGGTAGGAGCACTCGTCCTTCAACAAGATTTCTTTGTAGCTTCTCCCTCAGATTTTAACTATAGCACATCCTTGAATTTTATTATGCGGAAAAGATTATTTTTTTTACCCAAAACACACTCCTGACAGCATTAAACAGTCAACTCAGCTGAACAAACCCACTACAGTGTTATTGCAAGATGGAAGCAAGATGCCTTCCCCAGACTGGTATTTCCTTGATCGCTCTTCCCAGTGGGGACATTTTTCTGGTGAGATCCTTGGAGGTCTTTTATTTCTTTAGTCTGAGTTCCTCGATCCATCCTTTTTGAGGGAATTTCCACTGCCCTTTAGTTTCCAGCAGGAGCTTTCACCTTCTGTGTCTTTCTGTGAGGGCAGATCTTCAGGCAAGACAAAGACAGCTCCAATCAAATCATTTTCTCATCCCATTTTGTCTTCTTTTGTTTGTTGGGTTTTTTTTTCCACGTCCTTAGTTGTGTAGAATTGATCGTCATCGAGCAGATGAACAAATACAAGGCTCGTCTCAAGGACATCAACAGTCTGGAGTTTGCAGAGAACAAAGCCAAGAGCCGCCTCTCCTTGATCCGCAGATCGATGGTGAGATACCAAAGCCGCCTCTGTCGCCTCCTGTCCTCTCCTTGCCCCCGAAGCAACCCTCCCTTATCTTTTCCTGCTATTCCAGCCTCCAAAACCCCTTGCAACCTCCCACAGCATCTCCCCAAGAACAGGGATCCTTAGCCCTGTGGTGGCTCCTCAGCGTTGTAGGGAGTCATACCGAAGCATAAGGAGGTAGGAATGATCCATAGAAACATGGTTACTCCAGCTCAGATGCTCCTGATCAGTGTTTCCACCTTCATTTAAGCTTGTTTGGTACTAGGTTGAGTCAAGTTTTTCATTGACTGGCTTGATGTTGCCCCATGGGAGACCTGGACCACCCTTTTATGTGCTCAATCGCATTATCTGAACTCAAAAGGAGCTTCCCAAAGGCTCTCTGCTCCCATGCTGCCTTTTTGGGAGCCTCAAACCCATCTCATCAAACTTCCATGCTTTCCAGGGGGGCGGCGGGCTGCGGCTGCACGCTGCACTTGGCTTGTTGGACCAGACACAGCACAGCGCGATCATCCCCCAGGCCCCTCTGCTTGGACCTGCCTGCCGTGGTCTTCAGCTCCTGCTTTTTTGGGGACGAAATCAAAGCAGGGGCTGTCCAAGGTTGTTGGCACTGGCGCTGCAGAGCTGCCCCATTCATCACAGTTAAAAAAAAAACCCCAAAAAACTTAAAACCAACCAAAAGCGGGTTTTTTTCGGAGGGACGACGGCATGTGCACTCTAACCTTCTGCTTTCCTTTTCATCTCCTCTCTAATCCAGAAACCCGTACTAATTGCAGTTAGATTTATGAGCATAACCCGCAGTTCAATCCCGGTATGTATTCACTGCAGCGCACCCTGCGCCAGCCACCGCGTCCCTCCATCGTGTGTCACCGACGCTCATTCCAGCCCCGTCCCACCGACCATTTTCCCATGACATTGCCCATCCGGTCCCCAAGTGGGTGCTGCTCCTCAGGGCCACCATTTCTCCCACAGATTCCTTGGGTGGCAGGAGTTCAGGACGGCTGGTACTAGGCCATCCCTTCATGCAGCTCCTTGAAAAACTGCTTCCTGGCCCTTTTCCCCTTCTTCATTTTTTTTTTTCTTGTTTTATTTTCTTTTTCCGTCCTGTGCTTCCCGCTCTTTTGATTTGCTTGACTCATCCCTTTCCTTTCCATCTGAATTTCTGCTCGCTCAGGATGCATTTCAGCATCAAGTTGCTTTCTCAATGCTGCTGTATCTCAAGGTGCTGGACAAAAGCCCTGAGTCAGATGTCTTGGAGACCACAAGGCATCCAAAGGTCTCCTCTACCTTCTTGGAGGAGGAGGAGCACCACCTCCACCCTGAAGAACCAGGTTTGAATTGGGAAGGGTCCAGCAACCTTTGTATTCCCCAACTCCATCTGAGCTTGCATTTGAGTTCCCAGTGAGACCAACAGGAGAGAAAAGCACTCCCAGGTTTTTGGGGATGCTTGTTGGGGCTGTTTCCCTTTCTAGTGGGTTCAGCCCATGATGCTTTTCCCCATCCTTCAGCATTCACGAGGGTCAGGAGATGGAGAAGAGCAAAATTTGAGCTCTGCTCCCCTGATGCTCTTTCACAAGCAAGGGCTTAAGTCCACGAGCCGGTGGGACCTCTGGGGGTTTGGCTGCTAGAATTCAGGTAGCTGGGCTTTAGCTAGCTCAGGAGCCCACGTGAGAAGGTGATGTCAGAGGAACGCTGTGGTGCAGGAGTGGCTTTGCCACCAAAGAAAGGTCTCCGAGATGAAGGAGCCAAAATGGAGCAAATCTCTCTTTTAGAGGAAAAAAGGGAGGCTCCTTTACCCTGCAAACCTGCTCTGGGTATGGGAGTTCTCATGAAGACCCAGGGATGCCTCAGCTGCAGGGTTTAAATAGTCCTATGGGGAGAAAAAGCTGCATTCCTATGAGCTCTTCAACCCCAAGGAGATGCAGGTTCATCTTGGGTGATGGTTGTCAGGAGGAGGGCAGCAAGCGATGGGCATGACTCAAGCTTGCCATCATCGGCTAAGTCCTGGTTGGTCCAAGATCTTGTATTGAGAAGTTGAGATGTGTCTGGCTATGATAACAGTTAAGATAAAAAGTTTTTAAAGTCTATGGTATCCCTCATCCCCTCAAAATCCATCCTTTTCTTCTACTTCGTGGAGCAAATCTGTAGAGCTGATCCTCAAAAGATTACAACAGCTGCATATATAATATTCCTCTATATGTACTACCCCCGTTTGAGTCCTTTTTCCGTTTTGAGTTTAATATTAAAAAAAAGAAAAAGCGCTAGTTCTTCAAGAACTGCATTAAATCTCCCCCTTTAAACGCAGGCACAAAAATTAACATTTATTGTCTTATAATGGACCACTAGAGGTGGTCTTGGTTTTAAGATCTCATGTATAGGAGATCAGAGCACGTACAACGTGATTAGTGGCTGAAAGACCTTATGATGCTCAGGAAACACCGAGGTTGGTAAGGAGGGGATGTGAGACGTGATCTTACGATAAAGTGGGAACCGGGTACCCTGAAATCAAGACCCTGGTGATACTTCCACCCAAAGCCAAGGTGACCACCTGTCAGGTCAAACTTCCCATCACATGGGCTGTGGGCTTTGCGGAAACTCATTCTGCTACCAGCTGGGCTTGCTTGGAAGTCCAAGTAACACTCGGTCCATCGTCTGGTCTGTCAGCTGGTGGCTGGTCCGTCAGCACCATCCTCCCTGCCTTCTTTGTGACCACCTCCATCCTCACCTCCTCCAATGTGTTGAGTCCTTCTGGTACCTCTCCCAGCCTGGGGTGAGATTTTGGAGGGTCCTGGGTGTGATCACCAGCGGCGCACTGAGGACCGATGACTGGAGCCATTGTCTTCACCCCTTGGGAGAGCAGTGTGGTTGGCACCTGAGGTGTTTGTAAAATCATTTTAGCTGGTAGCGGTGACAACATTGTCTCTCTTCAGGGCAAAGGACGTGTGCGGCGCAGCGCCTACCCCAGCCCGACTTCTCCTATTGCCGTGTGCTTGCCTTCGGTGACAGACGTCCCCGAGGAGGCCATGAGCAGTGAGGAAGCCATGGAGATGGAGGTGACAGAGCAGCAGCAAGTGGTCATGCAGCAGGAGGAGAGGGTGCTGACTGAGCAGATTGAGAGCCTGCAGAAGGAAAAGTGAGTGTTGCTTGACATCATATGGTTGGTGTGCTGCTCACAGGGTGACCTGGAGGACTCCATCCCTCCATGATCTCCTGGAGGGATCCCTTTCTTCTCCCCACTTTTTTGGTCCCATTGGGTCAACGGGACTGGCTTGGTTTTGGCAGGGAGGAGCTGACTTTTGAGATGCTGACGCTGGAGCCCCGCGCCTCTGATGACGAAACCCTTGAGTCCGAAGCCTCCATCGGCACCGCCGACAGCTCCGAAAATTTGAACTTTGACTCTGAAGGAGCCATCTCTGATCGCTCAGGTAAATCCAGGCTTTATCATAGAGTGATTTGGGTTGGAAGGGACCTTCAACGGTCTTCTAGACCCAGACTCCTTCAGTGAGCAGGGACATCTGCAACCAGAGCAGGTTGTTCAGGTTTTTCTGTAGCTTGGTGTGGGGGTGTTATTTGTCTTTTCTCTGCCCACAGGAAATTTAAATGGGTGTAAAGAGGAGGGATAAGGGTTTAAACACGTGGAGGCGGGGGGTAGCACCTGGGATTTGGTGGGGAGGTGAGTGCTCCTCCAGTGCCACCGCATCATCCCAGGTGATGCTGCCTCCAGTGAGATGCTGGGAATGCTGTCCTGCCTTCATGGCTTGTATCTCTGGGGCGCGGCGCCGAGATGGCAGATGGTGGTGGACTTGACAGTTCTGGGTTAATTGTTGGACTCGACGATCTAAAAGGTCTTCTCCAACCAGAACAACTCTATGAGATTTTATGCTGGGTGGTTTCAGGGTGTTAATCCATTGATGGTCCTTCCCCCCTGACCCCAGAGAGAAGCGTAGCACTTACCTCCCTGCGCCCTGCCAAGGCAGAGGGGCCAAGTCGGCTGCGGAGACACCCCAGACCACGGCCTGACTCGACAGACCCCATCGACGCTGCCATCTCCTCCTCCTCCCAATCATCCACCTCCTGCTTGCCCCACCTGCCCCGGAAGCGCTTCCAGATGTACTCCAAATCGCCTTTCTACCGAGCCGGTGGGGCCGGTGAACACCCTGAAAGCCGAGTGATCCCTGAGTCCTTTGTAGGACCTCTATGCTATCCCGAGGACCGGCCTCACTTCACAACCCGTGGGACCTTCAACCCTGAGAAAGGCAAACAGAAACTGAAGAGCGTCAAAACGTCCCCCCTGAAAACCAAAGAGCCCCCAGATGGGGGGACGGGGGCAGGACCCTGCAAGAGGAACCCTGAGGCCGACTGCACCGCCGCTGCTCAACCCCTCATCCTCCTGGGGAGCAATGAGTTCATGGTGTGAGATGCTCCACCCTGAGGAGTGTTGTCAGCACCTCGTTAACATCGGAAGGAGGGATTCTTAATTGAAAAGGGCACTGGGGGACATTTTTCTTGGTGTCCTTAATGGTTTGGGACCTTCTGGGGACCTCGGCCTAGAGATGGAGGGGCACTGGCCAGCTGCTGCGCCCTTCCTCGTGGAGCGTCCCACATCCTGCCACCAAACTCTCATCAGTAGAAGCAAACCAAGCCTAGAAATCCCACCGGAGTATCCTGAGCTGGCGCCAGCTCCGCTCTGTGCCAGCCGAGCCCTCTGCGCTTTAACCGCCTCATCCACGCCAACATCGAGCGCATGGAAAAGCATTCAGAGCTGCCAAAAAAAAAGCAACTTTTTTTTGGTTTTTAATTTTTCTTTTTAACATTACCTAACCCCCTTTCCTCTTTTTTTTTTTTTTTTTTCCAGAGACCATCAGTATTAAAAAAAAAATAAATAATAATAATTAAGGACTACTTGAAGCTATATTTGTTTATATGCTGGCTACTGGAGTTTGTTGTAAATATATANTGCCCCACACAGATTTTTTTTTTTCTTTAATTACTATTATTATTATTTTTTGGCTGGGGAGGAGGGAAGCGGTGGGCTGAGCCGTCCTGCCACTGTCACCACCGTTGTCACCAACCATCACTTTCCACTACCAGCATCTCTCTTACATCATTTTGATTTCAAACAAGAAGTCTTTGGAGGTGTAATTTCAAATTCTTTCCAAATGGAGCCCACGATAGGACTAATTAGCAATGCTAACTAAGAACTTGCCTCTTAACCCCTCCTGTATTGCTACCGGAAAACCTCTGGAAAGGCAAAATTAGGAGCCCTGGGGCACTAATTAAATTAATAAAGGCTGAATCTGTCCTGGGCATCACAGATTGAGGCTCGTCCTTTCCCAAAACGCCCCTGAAAAGGAGGAAAATACCAAAAACTTGAGTTTTCTCGAGTATTTTGTATTTTGCCGGACATCCCACATCCTGCAGAGCCACCCTTCAGTGCCCTCTCCCCCGGCCCAAAGGGCCGTTTCTTTCAAGGGGTTTATTTATTGTGAGCTTGGTTTGGTTTTTTTAAATGTATTTTGGTTTATTTTATTTTATTTTTAAATATTTTTCTTCAATTTTTTTTTTTATTATTTTACAGTTTTTCTTTTTTTTTCTTTAATTTTTTTTCAGTGAGGGAAAGCAATTGATACCGCAGGGAGAGTGGGGACATAGGAGCAGCGTCCGCCGGGGTGCTGCAGCCTGGGAGAGCAGTGCAATGGGGTCAGTCATCCTCCATCCATAGGGAAAAATGGGATTTTTCCATCCCCAGATGGGAAAATCAGGATTTGGCGCACAACCCGGGATGCAGGTGGTGACCACGCAAGTGAAAGCTCCTGGGGAACCACCACAACCCGGTGGAGCTGGAAAGAGCAAGAGCATCTGCAAGCTCCTGGTGTCCAACCCACCCATTTTGGAGCCTCTTTCCCTAAAACCCCAGGATTTGGCCTCGAAATGGGCAGGCTCTGTGCGAGGAGGACCATGAGGGCAGGTGGAAGGATGAAGAGCGACATCCTCGTCCTCGGTTGTATTTCCTTGGGAGCGGGAGAGCAGTGGGGAAGGTAGATCAGGCTTGGGCCCCAGCTCCAAATATATATATATGGGGATATTTCTTTTGGTACCTATATTTCTCTTATATATATTTATGCTTTATATAAAGAAATATATTTTAAAGAATATTCTAGAGAGAGAGAAAATATATATGAAAGAACACGTAGTCTCTGTGTACGTAAAAGTATATGGATAAAAGGATATATATAAAGAAGAAATGTTTCTTTATATATTTTTTCTCATATATAATACATATTTTATATATAAAGAAGTATGCGATATATATGATATCTCAAGAACTATATATCGTGTCTTTTTATATACAAAATATGTATAAATAAGGAAAATATGTAGAGAATATATAAATATATACTGTCTCTATATATTCACTATATTGTTTATGTTTCATATATTGATATATAAAGAAATTTATAAAATAAATATATACTATATATGAGGAACATATATTTCTTTTTCTATATATGTGTAAAGAAATATATATGTTTATTTTATATATATTTCTTTATAGATAGAGTATATTTCTACACATAAAGAAATACGTAAAATAAATATATATGCCATATATAAAGCATATATGTTTAGATATTTATTTCTTTATATATGAATGTATATTATATATAGAGAATATATAGAGACTATGTATCAACTATATACAGAATATATAGAGAAAATATATTTCTTTATATATAATACATTGTGCATGTGTATATATATATATAAAGAAAAATGTATCAAAGAAATATAGACATATATATAATATATATATATAACATCTGGGCAGGATCAAGCGGAATTAGGCAGGACTGGGATATTCTGGGGGTCCCTCGTGGTGCATCCCCCAACAGCTCCTCCACCTCCTGCCTGGCACAGGGCCGCATTTTGGGGCAAAATCGGGGCTTTTCTGGAGCGCCGTGAATGTACTCACTACTGGAAACGAGAGGGGCTGTGTGCTGTTAATTATTATTATTATTATTATTAATGGATTTTTTTTAAGTAATTTATGTCTACTGCGTGTAAATTAAGAACAAAGTCTGTATTGTCAGAGGATATATTATCCTGTGTCACCTGCACTCAAAATTGTGTAAAAAAGGTTAAAAAAAAAAAAAAAAAAATTAAAGGAGAAATAAAAGTCTAATTCTATCTAGGCAAAGAATTCCTGGGGCCCCACAGCTGCTTGTTGAATGCCCAGCCAGGGGGTGTTTGGGCAGGTATGGTCTCGTCCTGGCAACATTATTTGAGTCAGATGATTATTTATTTTCATTTTATTTCCATTCAGATAATTCTATTCAGATTATTTATATTTGGATTATTTATATTGAGTTAATTTATATTCAGGCAATTTATTTCCATTTTATTTGTATTGACATTATTTCGGATTGTTTCTATTCAGGTAATTACTATTCGGATAGCTAGTTTTCAATTTATTTGTATTCTGGTCACTTCATATTATTTCTACTCAGATTATTTAATTCAGATCATTTCTTTTCAATTTCTTTATATTCAGATCATTTCCTTAATTTATACTCACATCGCTTCTATTAGTCTTTATATTCCTATTATTGAATTCTGGTTATTTATATTCATCTTACTTTTATCTTATTTACTTTTAGAAAATCTCTTGTCAAATTATTTATCTTTAGATTATTTATTTTCATTTTCTTTCTATTCACATTATTTTTATCTTCATGTTCAAATTATTTAATTCCGATTATTTCTACTCATTTTACTTATATATAATTTATTTATATGCAGATAATTTATTTTCGTTTGATTTCTATTCTGTTTATTTATTTTTATCTTATTTCTCTTCAGATTATTAATACTCAGCTGGTGCCACCTCCCAGC
>VWZK01021878.1:82162-138180 GCA_013396935.1 Baryphthengus martii | reverse complement strand
AAAAAAAAAAAAAAAAAAAAAGCATAAAGGAAAAACAAAATAAAGAGTAAACAAGATGGAAAGAGTTTGAGAAAAACAGGCTCAGATTCTTACACAGAGCTAAGGATTTGCTCCACATTCTCTTATATATCTTATATGTCTTAATATTACATATCTAAATGCATTACAATTCAAAACCTTAAAATATCCCTAAAACAAACAAACAAAAGAAACAAAAAACCCTCCCCCAAACAAAAACATAAAACAAAATGAGAAAACACTAAACCCAGAAAGTGTTTATGATCTGTTAACTCAGTGACCTGCTAGCTTGAATTACATCAGTATAACACAAGTGGAATTGAAACCCAAAATTTCTTAGTATACTCCCAAGCCTCTTCTTTAGATCCAAGCAGCAAATGTAAAACATCAACAGCTATACTTTATTTTTTCAGTGAGTCTACAGCTGGCTTCTCTTTCCCTCCTAATGAGTCCCTAACTCTTTTGTCTACTATTCTTCCTCTCAGCAATTCCATCATGGACACAAAAGGTTGAATTTTACTGTCATGGAGAGAGGAGAGCAATACTCCACTCAAGGTGGAAATGTGTCCCAGCAGCAGCAGTTAAGCTGAGGCTCAGAAAAAGATTAGAATACGGACAAAACTTCTTTAGATGATACACAGTCATTTTAGTAAAAATATGCTAGCTCAAAATGCAACGGTTTTGGTATGCCAAAGCCACGTGGGTATACACAAGCTGAATATTATGAAAAGCGTGGCTTGTATTTTGTTGGAGGGATAGGAAAAAGAAACTAGCAGTGACATTATCAGATTGAAATGAAAGTTTTTGGACAAGTTTGAAGCAAGATCTGTGATTCACCTTGTAAATCAAACTAGCCATTAAGGTTTAATAGACTATTTGTTGTAATTACCAACAAAACCCACTGACTCTTTTTTGCTGCCGAGGTTGGGTTCATAAGGACTTAGATGGCACAAGCAGAATCCTCCAAAAACATTACTGTACAAAAGAATATGATCTCCAGCAAAAATACTGGACATGGAATACATAGTGATTGTCATTCAGTTACCATGCTCTTTTTCATATAGCGTAAAAGAAGCAGAGCTGCATATTTAACTTAGAAAAGACATATTGTTCCAACTTAAAATAGGAAACGTTCTTACAGTCTCTACTTACACTCTAGCAGTTTTACAGTATCGCTTTAAAATACTGCCTGTATGAAAAATGTATATGTTTTTTACATAATTTTGCACACTTTAATTGCGAGTTTTCATCCATTTTATAGCAAATTACTTGCTAAATCTAGACCAGTAAAACCAAAATTGATGTGTTCTTACTTTACTTCCTTTGAGGCTTTTTTTTATTCAGAATTAATTCTTTTCTTTAAAAAATTCACACTCTTAAAAATAGAAAAATCTGAACAGAAATAGACTTCTAGACTTACTATTCTTTCTAATATTTATCATCACAGTTGAATAGTCATAGGAATTACTAAAGATTGGAAATGTATGCACTAAGTTAAATCAAGTTAAATTTGACATACAGGACCTTGCTTTAAAACTTCTACAGAATATCAACCAGAAAGGAGCTTACAAAATATAAACCAAAAAGCAAGTAAACATAGAAAAAGATGACAAATCAAAAAACCCGTCTGTTTAGAATTTGCTTAATTGTTCATTCTTACCTTCTGTGCTTAATCCAGGACTTGAAGTGAATTTTGCTACATCGACAATCTTTACAGCAAACTGCTGCCCTGTTTCCCTGTTGATACATCGTCGCACGACGCTGAATGGACCCCTGAAAGACACACACAGAAAACAGCAACAAATAATTCATTCTCTTTTATGCTACAATTAAACTACAAGTTGAGCTACAACTCCATTATTTCTAAATGAAGTTTAAATTCCAATATTCAAATGTAGCATTTAGACAGACACTCTCATGCTTTCTGTCCATTGAATGTAAAATTAATAATTTTAACTACAGACTAGCGTGAAGAACACCAAACGAGTTTTGTATTTTCCTATATTAAAAGACATATTCTCTTACCCTGCCACTTTATACTATACTATACTCAGAGAAACCTTATGTAATGTACCGATACTATTATTAAATTTTAAGTGGACTTTATTTCAATACATGATCCAAATAGGGGGAAAGTAAAAAACAAAGGTGAGAAACACACTCTTGCTTTCAGTCCTAAACCAGTTTAGAAATTACTATTTGAAACAACTGTAAAGATAGTCCTTCAAAATAATGATAAAAATAATAGAATTGGTGAGCCATGTTTGGTTTTATTTGTTTGTTTGTTTTACATAAAATAGGTTTATTTTGAGCTTATTTGGCATCACTAGATATAAACAACCTCCATTATACGAGCTGGAGCAATGGCAACCTTCTAAAAATCATCACCATCAATATGCAGTTTTAGAAGTGTCTTTAGTAAATGTTTGAAGTTTTTGGTGCCTCAAGTATGAAATCATCTATTCATTGTTAACAACAAACAAGCCAATCAGACAATTACTGTAAGTCAAGCTTTCAAACGTGAAAAATTAACAGGTTATGAAAACAGGATTGTTTCCAGACTGCAATAATTGTGGCAAATGAATCCTTTTTTTTTACCGCTACTTATTTACTGACTGACACGATCGTTCTAAAGAAAACCACTTTAAAGTCTTCTCTAAATGACATAAGGGAAAATTGGGGGATGGAAAGAGCCTTTGTTCAGATGTTCATTATCTGAGTGAATGTTCACCTGCTGGGTGAAATAAATGTTAAAATATAGCTTTAATTGACAAATTCTTCCATTTGAGCAGTGAACTGGAAGATAGTTTACAGGTTTCTGAGCAGTGAGATTGCAAAGCAATACGATTCTGAAAATAAAAGGTTTCCTGAAAAGGGAGAAATGTCCCTCCAAAGGCTCTTGTAAACCTTTATAACTGGCTTGTGGTATTCCTTTACATACCAGATGATTCAAAGTATGTCATTAATCACATTACCAAACCTGTTTTCCCATTGCTAAAAATCCAACTTTTGTACTCTTTAAACAACATAGTTGCAAAGATTTCTTGAAAGAGGATTATTTCTGACACAGAACATGAATATCAAAACCAGTCAATGAATCACAATCTAAACATTCGCAAACAAGGAAAATATTTATTAGCAAAATCACATACATGTGAATCATGCTGATGTGCTCAAACAGAACTGTACAAAAAAAACCCAAACACGTTTTTTTTTTCCTCTTTCTTTGCTCCTAATACAGTGAAATCCCCCATATTGACGGCTATTTTCTCCTCGCAATCCACCATCCACTATTATTCAGTATCTGGTCTTTTACCAACAGTTACCACAAATATTTTTAAATGTTCAATTAAGACTCTAATCCATAGAAATCCACTCACATCTGTATACGCAAAAGGCTGAACTGACTTCATCTGGCATCAGGACTATAGCCAATGACTTGGAATCCTCCCCCTACATTTCAAAAAGTAACCTTTTTAATAAAAGGTCCCATTTTATATAGATTAGCGCGACCGTCTTATCCCAAATCTCTGCTTACTCTTTTAGCATCTGTCGAAGTAAAATTGCTTTAAAATAGTATAAAGCACGTTTAAATTATGGCAATTTAAAAACATTTTAAAACCCAAACCACAGCTTTGGAATAACATTGGCAATATTCATTTTCATTCATAATTAAATTACCAGAAATGAAATGTATTTCATTAAAATGATCCTTTTTCTTTTCATTCTCATTGTTTTTTCCCCACATGAAGCTTTTCTGAAGACATTAAATAATTCTCTTCTCAATGTGATACAGAATGGTAGATTACTAGAGTGTAAAGACGCCTGACAACACCAGATTCTTACTTATGGGTAGACCTCTGATTTCTGCTCATTCCCATAAAGTCCACGTATATAAATGTTTCTTGCTGTTGACCAAGCTACTTCCAGATATCCTGGTTTTGTCAAGTCTGGGCTGAAAGCTTGTTAAGCCATCTGAATACGTGTACATACTTTGAGTAGACAAGGAGCGATAGTTGGGAGGAATAATAAACCAAAAAAGGATCATATGAACCGCAGCTCCAAAACGGATCAGACTTGTGGTCAATTCTACCTTTCTCTCTCATAACCATGACTTATTTTTTCTTTCCATTACATATTTATATTTCAGAACCCTGACTTGAGTGATTTGCTTCATGCATATAAAGTCTGGGACAAAAGAAAAAAAAAAGACAACACACATTTTATTCATTTCTGTAACAGGGCACAAGAGACATCCATATAGTCTCAGTCCCTATGGCCATATGGAAAATTAGCTATGGTTTTGACGGATCCTTCTCTACTTAGAATGAGGAATGCCAAAGACTCTTCACAGAATGGTGGGAGTTGGAAGGGACCTCTGGGAATCATCGAGTCCAACCTTCCTGCTAAAGGAGGATCACTTAGGACAAGTTGCACAGGGTCACATCCAGGCATGTTCTGAAAATCTCCAAAGAAGGAGACCTCTCTGGGCAGCCTGTTCCAGGGCTTCATCACCCTCAAAGCAAAGAAGTTTTTCTTTATGTTCAGGTGGAACTTCCCATGCTCCTGTGTGCCTGATCCCCCTTGTCCTGTCACTGGGCACCAGCGGAAAGAGTCTGGTCCCATCCTCTTGATACTCACCCCTTAGATAATTATAAGCATTGATAAGGTCCTCTCTCAGTCTCCATACTAAACAGCTTCAGGTTTCTCAGCCTTCCCTTGTAAGATAAATGTTCCAGTTTCCTCCACTGGACTCTCTCCAGAAATTCCTTGTCCCTCTTGAACTGAGGAGGCCAGAACTGAACACAGTACTCCGGATGGGGCTTCACCAGGGCACAGAGGCAGAGTAGAGAGGCAGTAGTACTGTTCTCAACTGACATGCTTGTCACACTCTTCTTAATGCACCCCAGGGTACCATTGGCTTTCTTGGCTACAAGAACACACTGCTTACTCGTGGCTAACTTGTCATCCTCAGGAATCCCAGGTCCTTCTCCATGAAGCTGCTTTCCAGTAGGCCAACTCCTAACCTGTACCGGTGCATGAGGTTATTCCTCCCCAGCTGTAACTTGTCCACAGATCTACACTTGCCCTTGTTGAATTTCATTAGGTTCCCCTCTGCCCAACTCTCCAGCCTGACCAGTTACTCTTAAGCAAATCAAAAGTGCTGTAAAGCACAGAAGACAAGAATTCAGTGATGCCTACAATGAACTCATCCTATTAAAAAAAAACCCCACAAAATATTAATTTAGAGCTTCATATAGAAATAAAAAGATTTTTAAACATAACCTGACGATTCAGCTGTTTACAAGCCTCAAAACTAGGTTTCTCATATTTAAGCCACAGACAGCCTCGTAATAGTAACATAAATAAATAGATCAGAAATAAATTATGGTGCTTTTTGACTTTTACCTCAAAGCTGCAATGACACACAACAATTTTACAAATGAAATTACAGTAGCCCACGGTGCTACTATTTCAGTCATAAAACAAAAATCCATGTCTCCTAACACAGGACTTTCAAATATTATTTGGAAGTTAAGTAACAAAAGTCTTTCAGGCCACTCTCATTCTCAGCACTAAAGTCATACTGTTCTCAGTCTAGAAAAGGACTACAATATTTAATCTCTCAAACGGGACAAGGAGCTATTCAACAGTTGTGCCTGCCACTGGGGAAACATATATCATCTCCCCGCTAAATTACAATTTCTAAAGCTCACTTTAGTAACTCTGCAGCTCAAATTATACAGAGGTAAAACACAGAGATGATAGAGGGGAAAGAACAACTGTAACGCTTAGATACAGATTGTCAAAACTGTTACAGATAGATCAGACTATTTATTTGATTATTTATTACAATAGAGGAACTGAATTAAGTTGCATAATAAGACTTTATCTTGTAACAGTCATACAAAATAAGCATATTGTGGTTTATATTTCATTCTCTTTGTGCTACCCTTAACGGACATACCTGCCGAGATACACAAATCTTTGCTTTCAGTTCCATTCTCCTGCCTTCTCCCAAGCTTTCAAAATCTTTCAATGCTCACAAGAGAATACACTAGCTCTAAGTATAATAATCATTAAAATACACAAATAGTAAGAACAGATGATTTTGTTCACCAATATTTTGTCAACATTGGTGGCAGCACAATCCAACACCTGCAATACTTCGAGTTCCACCTGCAACATACCAAAAAGCAAAATGTATTTTCTTAAGCTTAAATTGGGATACACACTGATTTTTGCTGTCTGCTGCAGACGGGAATCAAAGTATTACAATATATAATTAAGCAGGCTGTTGTTTACATGTAGGCCATAAAAAAAAAAGTGGATAGGAATGTTGAAGAGGTGCCTCATAACCAGGTTTTTTCATGCTTCCAAAATTTTGAGTAAGCAGGGTAGGTCCTGATGTAACCTCAGTGGAACTGTTTTCTGGTGATATAACTTTACAGTCTAGCATAGAACAGTTAATTTTATACCAGCTATACACAAACTTGAAGAAAATCAATTACTAATTACTCTCTCCTTCAGGAATACACCACTTTAATTAGAATGAAATCCTAAGATGAGACCAAAGCCCTTTTTATCATCTTTAACTTTACATTATTGTACTTAGTGTATGTCATCGGGACTTCAAGGATAAAGTCATAAACTGGCATTTTGCAAACTTTACTTTTTATACTAGAATCTCATTGGTTTATCTGTCTGTCCTGCTTCCTTTCCCCTTCTAATCCATAATGGTGTACAAGAATGAGAACTAGTTGTGATTAAAATATACCTTGCTGATTCCTAACAAGCACAAATACTTCCAAGAGTCACTACAGCCTTTTCCCTTCCCATGTCCTGAGTTGATCTGTGCGAATGGAGTTCCTCCTGATGAATGCTATAGTTCACTTTCTGAACCACTATGCTTCAAAACTGCAAAACTTGAGATTTTAAGTCATTCACGTATCAGATCACCCAGAATTTGCTCAGCCTGTTTCCCAAGTGAGTCATAATTTTTTGAGGAACTTAATATAAAACAATACATTTTGGCCCTCAAATTCACTTTCATTCATTTAAGTTTAAAAACAAACAAACAAAAAAGTAAGAAACACAAGTGGAACATTTTGTCAGTAAAACCAACAATAGTGAAGAATCTCTTCGAATGAACAGAGTGCGCTTTTAAAAATAAGCTTCTATTTAGGAGCAAAAGGCCTTAGATTCCTTTTCCTTCTTTACCATGGCTTAACTATCAAGAACTTCAAATATGCAATTCAGATCTTAAAGTTACCATTAGTCAACATTTTACATGGAAGATAAATGTTTCCTAAAATGGATTATGTCAGTTTTTTTGCATTAAGATATAAAAATGTATACAGATAAAGTCACATAAGACATATATATACAGATTTCTTTCCCCCATCATTTAAAGCCTATGCATTTGCTTACCTAAGCAGCATCTAACACTGCTTTATACTAATGTGGTTAAGGCTTCCAAAACAATGTATCCAAATTGACAAAAAATGTTGGAAAGAAAACAAATTACAACCACATTTTAAAGAGATAGATCTCTTTCCTTCTTCACTCATCCATATCAATTATAATATATACTTGTTCTTTAATTTTCTCTTTGATTGAAGTGAACCTCTTTTGAAAATTAAGTATTACCAAGGCTAATTAAACCTGCAATTAGTCACTACATTAGCTCATTTGCACATCGAACTGCATCTTAAAATGGTTATCAAACCTCTCTGTGAACTATCAGATTGGATTAGAGGGCATCCACATTTAAAAAGCCATCATCGGCAGTATTAGGTAGACATTATTTTCTTTCATTCTCAAAGGAATATTTAAAATACTGCATTATTATGACTTTGGTGCAGAGAAGCATTTCAGTTGACGATCTGATACTTTAGAAAACGAGATATCCCAGTGCAAGTCACAAAACTGAGTTCCCAAGAAGCAACATTTCCACCACAGGTCTGCTTCAATAGTTGGTATCTTCAAAACCAAGTCTGTCTTTTAACTCAGCTTTAGGACAAAACATACAAAGCATAAGGCAGCAGTTCACTGGATCTTAGCCCAATATGAATACATACTTGATAATATTAATCCAATAGAAAAAAAAAAAAAGAATATATACAGAGTACTGAAGCTGTGGATCTGAGGTAGGAAAAAAACAAGTCTTCCTTTGCCTTCATGGTCATTCTTATAAGACACGATTGCCTGAACACCTCAATTATAATGCTTCGATAATATTCTGTACAGTGTAGATTTTCTTTTCTAATGATTTTGTAAATAATGAAATAACTGGAGAAAGGCTACCAAGTAAAGCAGCAGGGTTTGAAACAGGTAGTTTAAAGATGGTGAAACTAAAGTCAAGAAAAGATTTTGAAACATAATTTGCAAGACATTATTGTTACAGCTTAAAAATATCCAACTAGAGTCTATTTTCAAGGCTTAAGCAAGCTTTTATACATGGGAACAAAAATTTATGGGGAAACACTAGTCAAAAAAATCCAGAGTAACTTTAACTTCGGTTATTCAACATGGAAGCACCTTATGGGGTGTGAGGGTAGAGAAACATGCTAAAAAAAAGCATAGTCCTATCAAGGTAGTGCACTACAGGAGCTAATTAGACATCTAGAGCGACGTTTATCACTCAGTTTTTCTACCGTAGAGCTCAGTGCAACTCCAGTCAGAAGCAGCAGCTGCTAGCATGGACTAAAAAACCAGTCATGATCCTCCTTCCAACCTACCATCCTACATTGCTTTGTTATTAGAACCCCATTTTTCAGTCCTCCTCAAAGCCTTATCTGACACAAAAAGGGAGGAAATGAAAAGTAAAATTGAAAAGACCACCACACATTTACGTTCAGTGCCAAAACCATGACAGAGCTACCCCAAAGTAAGAGAGCAGCATATAGCAGGAGCTTCCAGCCTTTTTTTCTTAATGATTTCTTTCCTTTCACAGGAAACTACAGAAGTAGTAGCCACTTAAGTACTTGTGAAAGGAAAACATTCCTCAAGAAAATCTTACAGTTTGCTCAGAATTTACGCAACATACTGAAAAAAATACTTACTTCCAGTTTTAAGATATTCCGGTATAATTCAGAAGTTTGATTACATGGTTTTGTCACTACAAAAGCAAAATATTTGCAGAAAGAGAACTCTTCTGCTATCTCGTCTTTCCTATCTCCAACCTGCAAGGGGGATTAAGCTATCCTCAACTAATTTGTAACCTCTATCAACAGAATTGGTCTGTGGCCTGATTTTTCCCCTTATCAAGCAAAAAAAAGCAAGAACGAATTTATCAGTCATTCTACATTTTAATATATGAGGTATCTATCTACCAAATCTCTTAAGCATACATATGCTATAAACAGATGCTGATACGTAAAAAATGTCTTTAATGTATCCGTAGTTTGTAAATAACTCTTCTTTTACACTGACTGGCTGACGTATTGGAGGGATTCAAAAGGAACAACATTGAGATAAGACGGTCACTAGACTCTCTATTCTATTACCATGAAATAAAAATTTCAGCATCAGTCACAAGCAACATTCTTTACATGCAAGCCATTCAGAAAATATTTTAACACTCACATATACTATACCGTCCTTTATTTTCAGAATTCCGTAATTATCTGTTAACACTGACCTTTATCCCTGTGAATTCTCCCATTCTATTCAGACTCATAGAAGAATTTAGTCTGCAGGGTACCTCTGAAGGGACATGTTTAAAATTTGTCAGAACACCTACTTGTTGCTGTCACAAAGGACGTTATTGTGTTACTTTATTTTTGTTTGCTGAAGGAAACAGAAACTAGCTCACTCTCCGAAAACAAGCATTTACAAATAATTATTCACATCAGCACATAGACAAAAATTCTGCTTTCAGTAATTATTTAGTAATAGGTTTCATGGTCTTAAAAGAGTTGGTCTGAAAGCTGCAGCCGTAGCAGGTATACTAAGCGTTAAGACCTATTGAACAAGATCAGACATGAGCTGCTGGGTGATGTTCCACGGGGCATGCTTCCACAAGATGCACCACCCAATACATACTGACGATTACAGCACATCAAATTTATGTTTGAATGATACTGAAGTATGACAATTATTTGAAACAGAAACAATAGCTATTGACACAGAACAGCTCTTTCAAGAGACTGTCCAATTTTTCAACTCACTAGAGGTCATTTGGAAAAGAAGGGTCAAGACCTCAAATTCAAGTAACTCCTAAGTAGCCTTCTTAAAGAGTTCAGGCTTTTGGTTGTATAGATTTCATTTTTTAGCTCATTTCTTCCTTGATAATCTGTTTCTAATGATTCACTACTAATTTCCTTTTGCTTCAAGACTAGACATTGGACACTATTTCACTTTCCTCAATCAGTGCATAGGTCTAAAATGTTATGCTAGTAGCCTCAGCCTTCAAGAAAGTGATTGTCCCATTTCCAGGCAGATGAAGGAATGAACAAAGAATTATTTCTAAGGCATGTATGTGCTACGCAAACACAGATAAATTATGAGATATTATTTTAACTGAGATACAAACAGTTATAAGAGTATCAGAAAAAGGTTCTGTTTTTTAACTGTTAGGATGAAGAATGAAAATTGGTTAGTTAAGCTGAGATGAAACATCCTGTCCATCAGTGAGAAACTCTAGAAACTGATGACAAATATGACTCGCTTTCTCTGGTTCACCTTAAGGTAGGTGAGTATCTAGATCTCACACAAGGAAGTGATTTTGGGCAGGTGGAGATTGGCAATCTAAGCACAAAACTTATCGTGTGTCTCTGTTGAAGAAAAAAGGGGGGGAAACAAGAGCTTTGTTCACCGATAAATTCCCACTGGAAATACTGCAACAAAAGCAGGGAATCAAAATCCTCCAAATTTTATTTTTATGCTTCAACATTCTATAACACCTCACAGAAAAATACAATACATCAGCAGCTGAATCAACTTCATCAATTCAAAAGTCTTAGAAAAACTGATGTTCTCCTAACAGACTTCTTTAATATCTGACGAAATCTTTTGTCTCTTTCTCTTCTTTGTGAAGAAAGACCTAGTGTACAAGATCAGGAAGCAGTGAAGCAGAGGTGGGAAAAAAAAAAAAAAATTAAAAATTATACAACTAAATTAGGTATGAAATAATTCAACAGCAAGAGGAGAAGCAGCAAGAACGAACAACTGTGTTAAAAAAGAGCACTTCAATCATAGGAACAAAAAGGGAGTATATTAAAGCTTTGCCTCCAAAAGAATAGAGAGTAGAGTATCTGCAGTCTCATCAGCTGGAGCCAATGATCATTACCTTCCTCTTTTCCCACTCAGGGAACCTTTTTATCCCATTCATGTATTAACACAGCCATGTCACATCTCAGACTGTGACTTCTCCAGCATTTCTTAATCAGCAGTACTGGCCAAACCAGCAACCCTTCTAGCTGTTGTGCTGTCCTGAAACAGCTTTGGCATGCTTACACTGAACCAAATCAAAGAAGAAACAAAAACCACCGAACTACCCCACACAAACCACTTTTTTTTTCTTCTTCTCTTTGCACTGTGTTACATTTAATCCAGATAAATTGCTTGACTTGGCTTAAAGCACAGCTATGCAAAAAGCTGCGTCAAGAGAGCCAAGACCAGAAACAAATGTAGGGGGGTTTAAGCAGCACTGCTGCTAAAAGTGAATCTAGTTTCAGACCACAATGGTTTTTCATATGGACCTACAGCCCCCTGTAGGATCTGCACTACTACAGCCTATGTGCGCTCACGCAATGAAGCAAAGGAACTCAGCTAACTGGTGAAGTCTTAGGTAAATCCACATACGGCTGGCTCCACCATACATAGTTTGTCTTGCAACTACAAGTGTTACCATAACACATAGCACACAGAGCAAGACAAGAAAGATGAACAGGAATAGGTCTGTCACCGCTACTGACAAAGACTCCTTCAGGAGCTTACACCCTCAGGTGAACTTGCATGCATTAACTGCTCCCTATATCACCTCTCCCTCTTTTTCTTAACACAATCAGAACTGTGAGTGGTATTCCAGATGAGGTCTTATCAAAAGTTTGCACAATGTTAACGAAGTGTTGCTCTCTGCTGGAAATACTGTGTCTGGTATAATCCTGTAGTTGCCTCCTCAACATGCACATCATATAGTCACCTAATATAGCTGCATTCTTTTCCTCAAATGTTTCCAACCAACCAGCCTTAGCCTACCCTAAAGCCTGTTACTATTTTTTTCCATACTCAAGTGGTGGGTTCTGTATTTAGAAGTTCATAATTTCCACTACTAAAGTCCCTGTGTTTTTCCTTTCTGGATGATGTCCAGATCCTCCTCTGCAGCAATTATCCTCAAATGTTGCAACAAAAAACCACCAACCATAGTTTAACTAGTAGAGTCCATTTCAGTTTCTTCTTTTAAAATGACACCAGACAACTAATCCAAAATTGAATAACAACAAAACTTCACTTATTTAACTACTTCCTCTTTGAATACCCCATTTCAATTTTTTTCTTTAGTCCGATATGGAATACTTCACGCTTATCATATTGTAACCTTTTTGTTTGTTCCGAAGACACCAGCAACCCAAACTACAAGAGAGAAGTGAGAGGGAAGTGCTGGCTGATCTGACTGACAGAATGGGTTTTCCCATTGTTTGCAACACATCACCACTAATTCAGCTGCCCCAACACTACTGTGTTACACAAATCAGACGTTTCTTATATGTTTATGACAATGGAAAAAGGTTCACTTAACTTGCATGGGCCACTACAGAAGTAGAGAAGACACATAACAAATTTTAATGGAAACAACCTCATGTAAACACTGTTATTTTGTCTGTGATAACATAAGACAGTTCCTCAAACTGTGCAAACTCGAGCACAGGAGGTTCCGTTTAAACATAAGGAAACACTTTTTCACAGTGAGGGTGACAGAGCACTGGAATAGGCTGCCCAGGGAGGTTGTGGAGTCTCCTTCACTGGAGACATTCAAAACCTGCCTGGACGTGTTCCTGTGTGGCTTGCCCCAGGTGATCCTGCTCTGACAGGGGAGTTGGACTCCATCTTTCGAGGTCCCTTCCAGTCCCTAACATTCTGTGATTCTATGAAAATTGAGAATGTATCATCTTTATACTGTAATATATATAAAAGGTTCAGAAATTCTTTGAGGTCCTCTTTCTTCCCCATAACACTGATCAGTAAAGCTAAATTACCTGAAGAATGTTGATCCAGACAGACAGCTTCCTGTACTTCTTACAAGAGTTTGGCCTCTGAACTGCCAAACACCTTTATATGTTAGGAAAACGAAAAGTATCCTGAAAAGAAGGTCTGTCTTGTGAGTCTCAAAAGTATGTAGATTAGTATTAAATTTCATGAGCTGTCATCAAGATCATGTATGAAGCGAAGAAAAACATAAATACCTGAAGTTTTCTTTTAAAGATGCTGGAATACTTCTGATCAGCCTGTAGGGTGATTCGTAACATTTTAAATTACAGAAGTATTATGGGATTTATTAAGAACATTCAGCTTAATATTGGGGGGAATATTACATTTATATAAGTTTATTATTAATATAATTATTATTATAGTTATTAAATTGCTATGATATTTATAGAAGGTTGTTGAATTATCTTTTTGGGGTGAAACGAATGAATTCTGACCTCTTGAAATAATTTTTACTAAATGTAAAGCCTTTACTTAAAAGCCCCATTTAATATTTTTCCTTTGTTCCATTGCACAAAATGAAAAGTTGCCTGGATCAATTTCCCAGTCAGCTCTAAGAGAGCTGTAGTGACGTCTGTACCAGTACCAGTGTGAAGGATGCTAGCAACCTGCCAAAGGAGGCCATGGCTTTTAGTACTACTTTTTTAAAAAGACCAAACAACAAATTATTCCTGGAAATACAAAATCAGCAGGAATCAAAGCACTGACTTCATACCTGCATAATCATGTGAGGTGCACACACCGAAAGATCCCACATTCCTGCATATGATTATTTAACCTTTGGGACACCGACAAAAACAGGAAATTGAATTCACGGTCCAGGTCAGGAACAGCATCTGACATTTCACCACTTCCCAGTTGCCCTTTATTTATTTCATGTAAGGACTGAATGGTGAAATGAGGCAGATGAGCAATGCCTTAGATAGAAGAGTAGATCTCAGTTTGTTTCCTTACATATTCTCACAACAACAAGCAAAAAGTCGAAGTATTCTTTCAGTTATGTCACTCAACAAACCAAGCTGCAAATTCTTTCAACTACAGTGATAAATGCTGTGGTCCTTGACTTGGTTCATAGAATCAGTCATTCCCTAAGTTACTGTCTCAAAGCATCAAACCACCTGTGCATAGATGTTCTTTTTAAAAAAAAGAATAATTAAAATAAGAATTCAGTGATAACGCTAGAAGACCTAACAATGAATTAGGAGACTGTCGAGTACAAAATTTGCTGCTGCTTGTTTCAGGCATTCTCAAGCTCAGTTTGCCTGGCTGCCACAAGTAGCTAGCGGCAGCTGCTATTGCTGTCACCAGAAAGGAGCCCAGCAGTAGTAATGCAGCTTCCAGCTTTGTTCTAAGCTATTATACACACGAAGGACTAAGAATATATCTACACCAACTTCTCTATCTTTTAAAATAAATTTTAAAATAAAACAAAACAGAGACTTTAGTTACTGCTGTGGTTTGAATGATGGCACATTTTCAGAGCTATGAATAATCCCAAATATTCAAACAGTAAGGTTACAAATTTGAGCAAAACTAGGATTTAAAACTGCCAAATGCTTTTGGACTAAATATATGAACATGTGGTATGGGAGCCTACCATAGTACCCTTGTGCTGTATACTAGAAATTTAATAGTAAATTGAAGTCTAACCATATTTTTAGATTAATTCAAGCTATACAAAACAGAACCAGAAGTTAACTGCTAAGAAAGGCAACATTCAGGAAAAAGTGAACGAAGAGAAAAGCGTTGGCAGCTGAGGATGGGGGAGCGGGAAATGGGAAGAAGAAATCAAATTATACTATTTTTCTTCATTATGCTTCTCTAGTCAAAATAATTTAAAGAGCGAGAAAGCGAGAAAGATAAGTGCTATAGATTGTAGAGAATAGAGTACTTTCAACCACAGAAAGTAACCTGCTGTTGCCAGGGTTTTCAAATAACTGTACAACTCTACCTGTAACTCCCAGTCTGTATTGATACTGGGGATTACGCTGACTTGGGTGCAGGATCTTGCACTTGGCCTTGTTGAACTTCCTGCCGTTTGCACAGACCTACTCCTCAAGCCTACTAAGGTCCCTCTGGATGGCATCCCAGCCCTCTAGCGAATCAACTGCACCACACAGCTTGGTGTTCTCTGCAGACTTGCTGAGGGTGCACATTCCATCCCACTACCTATGTCACTGATATTGATGAAGATATTAAATAGTACTGCTCTCAGTGTGGTCTGTAGAGGGACACCACTTGATACTGGTTTCCACTTAGACATTGAGTCCTTGGCTATAACTCTTTGGATGCAGCTATCCATCTAATTCCTTATCCATCTACCAGTCCATCTGTCAAAACCATATCTCTCCAATTTAGAGGCAAGAATGTTGTGGGGGACTGTATCAAAAGCCTTATAGAAGTCTAGGTAGATGCCATCTGTAGTTCTTGCCTTGCCTGCTGACGCAGTTATTCCATCAGAGAAAGCCACTAGATTAATCAGACGTGACTTGCCCTTGGTAAAGCCATGTTGGCTGTCTCTAATCATCTTCCTGCCTTCCACATGTTTTGACATGTTCTCTACAAGGTTCTATTCCATGAAGCTGATGAGTTTTTTTTCAGAGAACTGGAAGGTGCCTCGTGTTTGCAGACCCTAGTCCTCAGTGGACCTTAAACACCTCGGTATCTGCTGAAGGGATAAACATTAGTGGTGTGTGCAATCCAGGAGATTGTTGGGAGTACACTGATAGTAACTTCCTGACGTGGAGTTGAGGAACCAATAAGGGCAAATTGTCTATTGAAACTTCACTCTTACAAACAAGGAAGAACTCATAAATATCTAGAGTAGCCTTTGCTGCAGGACTGTGAGATGGTGGAATTCAGGATTCCAGAAGGAAGGAGCAAGGCCAAAGGTCATATCAAAACCCTAGACTTCAGCAGAGAAATGAGAGCTGGAGAGATAACTTTTCGTAGCTTACTAGTACACCTGGCTAGGAATCAAAATCAAAAAATGATGGCAAATACAGAGCAACTCCCCCTCCCCAAAAAAAAAACAACAAACACCCCTAGTGTTAGAAAGTAGCTTTGACATCTTGCAATACCAGAATTAAAAAGGAATCTTAATGAAGCTGTTTCGGCTTTAGTCATGTAGATACAAAATCTGCTTGCTCAGGTAATTGCTAGAATAAGCTTTGCTCATAACTCAGGTTTATATTTTAGTTTCCAAATTACTTTAGTGTCTGTGGCATCCCCAGATACACTCTTGTAACAACTTAGGGCTTTATTAGAAGCTCAGCAATACCCTGCAGATAAAAACTTTACTGCCTGATAGTACTGAACTAAGTTTCACATTAAAATGAATGTGTGGTAACTCACAGAGCAGTGATTCCTGCATAACATGAGGAATTCCTATACCCAGTTCCCTGGCAAATGTGCTGTAGTATTCAGAACTCACTCAAAATAACAGCAATTTCAAGAAGATATCCAAGCTGGATCTCGCCTTTTCATGGAGTTTCAGTTGAGTTAGTTGAATGAATACATTATTAGTAATATAAATTGGCATAGATATACATACACACACAAAAAACCCCACTCGCCCCCTTATATATGTATTCCACATAAACAGTTAAAATGCTGTATGTCAAAGCAATCCCAATATATTTTCAAGTCAAATCTTCTGCAAACAATTTTTAAATCTAGTTTTCTTCTGTAAAAGTGCAGTGCATCTGAGACTGTATTACTGAGCCATCATTAAATAGTTCAAATCATAGAATCATAGAATGTTTCAGGCACCTCCAGAGGTCATCTAGTCCCACCTCCCTACACAAGCAGGGTCATCTCTACGTAGGTCAGGTTGCTTAGAGCATCATCAAGCCTGACCTTGAATGACTCCAGGGATGGGGCCTCTACCACCTCCCTGGGCAGCCCATTCCAGTGATCTATCACCCTTGTGTTAAAGAACTTTTTTCTAATACCCAACCTAAATCTATGCTTTCCTAGCTTGAACCCATTGCTCCTCATCCTATCCATACAGGCCCTATTTGAATAGACCTACCCCTGCCTTCATATAGGCCCCCTTCAGGTACTGGAAAGTCAGAATAAGGTCTCCCCGGAGCCTTCCCTTCTCCAGGCTGAATAGCCCCAACTCTCTCAGCCTGTCTTCATATGAGAGATGTTCCATTCCCCTGATCATCTTGGTGGCCCTCCTCTGGATGCGCTCCAGTATCTCTATATCCTTCTTGTGCTGGGGGCTCCAGAACTGGACACAATACTCCAGGTGAGGTCTCACCAGGGCAAATCATTCTTCTATATTTAATTCTACTGGTGTTCTAATTCTGCAAAGGCCAAATACGTAAGCTAACTTATGGTCATACCAGAAAGTTAACAGATAAAGTTATTTCATTCTGAAAAAAGCATTATATTAAATTTTCAGTTCCATCCACTTTTGCATTCAAAATGCAGATGTCTGAGTTAAAAATTCTCACTGCCTTAAAGTTCGATATTTTAATTATTGCAGCACCTTAAACTTAGATATTTTAATTATTGCAGTACTCCAGGACAAAACCATCTTGTGTAACTGGCCAACAATGAGGGAAAGCCCCAATGATTTAAGACCTGATATTAAATGTGGTAAATGTTCAGAAGCATTTATCAACAATACAGTTGCTGATAAGACAACAATTTAATCCATCCTGTAAAAGTTAAGGCTGAGTAAAATTCATCGGTCACAGATCTTAGTTTGCTAAAAGACAGAAAAGTGCTCATGTCTGTGAAGCAACTCAGAGCGGCCAAAACCAATTCACTAGGTCTGGCTTTGATACCTCTTTTGACTCATTAGCTAAAATCTGCGCATTAGTTCAAAAAGAAAAACAAGAATAGAAATTTTCTTATTTCTTCAGGAAAGTTCACAAAATCAAATCACAATAAAACTGTAAACGCAGTGCATTACTGTAATTTACCATTCCTCCTGGCAATTACTGCCGCGTAAGTCTCAAGACTAACTGTCTTTAGCTCACAGAAAACTCCACTTCTACAAATTGCAAGCTAAACAGCAACACAAGGAGCCCATTCCTGTTTTGTGAAGTCTATATTCAAGATTTATAATAAAGATTATATTTTAGTCAAGTGCAGATTTGGATTTTTGGTTGGAATGCAGTTATGTCCCATCTCTTCTGTTTCCCTATCCATCTTTCCCATCTACTGAAAAATGTTCAGCTTCAGATCACAACTTTACATAAGACAATCTTAGAAAATATTGTAGTCAGTATTTTTATGCTGTGCATCAGATCTTTATCTAGGAACATCAGGCACTGAACATACATTAAAAAAATTCTCTACAGATAGCAGAAATGAAAGAGCAGAATACATTTAGAATACAAGCTATTTTCAGTATCTGATAGTGATTTAAATACCTAATCAAGATTTAAAAATAAATAAATACAATTATCTGAGTATCACAGAAGTCTCATTTCTGATGTTCTTACAGAAAAAGCATGCTAAAGGCTTTGAAAAAACAGTTACGTTTCTATGTTGATATGAATACATATTCACAAGAACACACTACAGGTATACACCGATAATCTGGTATTCACATTCCCTCTTTCTAAGTTAACCCTTGATATCAGTTGCGGAAGACACAGGGGACATTTGCTCCTTCACCTCTTGGTTCTTCATAGGGTATGAATGAAATGCAGAGCTATAGAAGCTTGCTATCTGCCGATATTACATAGAAGAATCCCCCCTTTTTAAAAAAAATTCCCTAAAAAAATACAAGCATTTTAAAAGACACATCACAACCTGCCTAAATTAAGCTTGCAATTACTCGGCTGAAAGCAAATAAGATCACTTTGGGATAAGAAAACAGAAGTTTATAGTTTTTAATTCAGAATTTCATCAGTCCTGTGATACCAACAGAGAATGAACTAGCTCCTGTGCTTTCTTGTACACTGGGAAAGAAATATGGATATCACAAATTTATCAATAAAGAGAAAATACAAAGGGATGATGCTCCTTTTCTCAGTGTTCTACTTGTCTACTGTTGTAAAAGTTATGTTGAAAGCTATGAAATCAAATAGAGCTGCCTAGAATCTGCTCAGACTGCCTTCATATTAGGAGAACTTCACAGCAAATTCTTAAAATTCTTCTCCTCTGTATGGTCATGAAGTTTGACAGAACCATGACAGTTCTGTTACCTACTTCGCACCTTATTCTCTAGAAATCTTTAGAAAGAGCGCCTTCAGTAATTGACTTACGTTGCCTTATTAATGGAGGCACTTTCTATGAGCAAGAGCTAAATTTCAGTACACTTTTTTTTCCAATATATTCTTCATATTTGTAACATAATAAATAAGTTCTTCATAAAAGGCAAACATCCAAAAAAAGTGAACACTGGAAAAACAATAGTCATAGGTTATCAACTATCAACTAGTGCATTATTTTCAATTTTAAGATGACTGCTTGTGTTACACAGAGCACCCTTCTTTGCACCTTAAGATCAACATAGGCCGCATCAAAGTGGTTAAACATTAGAACTGTGACTGAATGGCAAAGTTAATAGCCTTCACAAATCAATATAAGGTGCAAAAACATTCATGCTGTATCTGAACAGAAGCCTTTCCAGACCGACTGCTTTCCCAGCAAACTTTCTTTCCCAGAGCAACCAGAGAGCAGGTTATGCATTGGACAGACTGTAGGAGTAGCAGTCTACTAATAGGTGTCAGAGGTCTCTTACCCCCTTCTACAACCCTGCAGTCAAACACAGAATGAGATATCTATAAAAACATGCTGGGTGTACTGAATCTCTGCCTGTACAGTGGGTTTGATAGCCCTTCATCCCAGTTCCATACATAAGTATTACAACAGGACAAGGACACTTCCTGAAGGCAGTAACAAGTTGAGAGGTTCAAGACGGCTGGAAAGTCTATTCTCTAGCACAACTATTCTTCTTCATCAACTATCTCTGCTATAGTTGTATTCATAGCTCTGCCAAGCAACAAGGGTTAAAAAAACCCAAACAATTGAAGTTGCAAATCTGCAGAGTTATCAAAAAAATGCAACCAGGATTAACACCCACAGGATATCCAGTTTGTCTCTGGAGAATGTCAATCAGTTCTGTATCGCTTCTGGTGCTTTAAGACAAAGTACTGAACTACATTATCTGTAGAAAAAATTCATGTTCACACATAAGAGGTTTGGGTTTTTTTTGGAAGAGTTGTTGAAATGTAAGTTCCAGGTTCTGCATAGATCTGCAGCTTTTATAACTGCCTTGCCTTTATAATCATCTCTCTTTTGCCACTGACAAGTGGCTTTTGCAAGAACTGTTTGGAATTTTAGCAAACGTAGCTTAAATATTGATAATACAATTCACAGCCAAAGCATATTTAGCCAATTAGCTATCCAGAAATTACAACAAAAAAATGTTATTCCTGCATATACATATGCAGTTAGTGAAACTGAGAATGTAATGCTTACGCATGACTAGATGATCTTTAAGGTCCCTTCCAACCTAATCACTTTATGATTCTGTAACTTGGTACTATACTTATCAATACTACAATGTATACTCTATGTTGTATACATATATACAACATATACTCTATTTACCAATTTTGTATGTTAGAGTCCAGACTGCTTCTTTGCACCCAAAACATAGATCGTAAACTCTTTCATTTTACTTGAAAGCACGTTTCCTGTCCTCAGTGCACCAAATAATAAACAGAATACAAATTTACTAGAAAAAAGAGGTAAAAACATTTTAATACATGCCTTTCTATAATTTAAATATAATTTATGTACCACATTGGGTTAAAAACAAATAGCAACAATTAAAACCCCCTATTACTTAATAAGAATTTGCAGCAGAAGCAGATAGCTTTCCATACTAGACAAGTACGCACCTCATTTACACAAAAGCAGTTTATTTTGGCCAGACTTCAATGACTCTTTCCTGTGCTCTACTGCACCTCTGGACCTTTTTCAAGAGCAGAACAAAGTTGGGAAGATGCCAAAAGTGAGTCCAGCTGCCACTTGGACTACAGCTTGGTGATTGTTTTAAGATGAACAATTACAAAGGTAGCCATCAAATGAAGACATCCTATCTTTCCAGGCATGCACTGCTGCCAGCTTCTTTGAGCATTGGCAGTCCTGCGGTCATAGGGAGGGAGGGAGAGAGACAGGGAAGAAATGCAAAAAAGAGACCCATCGCAAAGAATTGGGCTCAGATGAGTCAGTTTTCAGTTCTCAACTGGTCAACAGAAGGATCACCTCTTTCAGAAAGAGATGTTACTTCTGTCAGCTTGAAACAAAGAGATGAAAACATAACTTGAGTGCTTGTCAATGTTAAAGGACAGAAGATGGTTAGCAGAACCAGACAGGTTGGAAGAACAGGTTTGGCGTCCTTTTTGTACCAATACTCTTCTATTTTACACAAATTAAAATTACAGCCACTGCTATCACTAAGATTACTCCAGCCAGAAACTTAACTATAAAAGTGAAGCTAAGATCTCACACATATGAATGAAAAATTCACATTCCATGACTTTTTTTCTGTCAAAAGCTGTCACTTTTTGCCTAAAGTTTAGATGCAAAGAATTAATCTATCATTCAAAGCTAGTTGAGAATCGCAAAATACAAAACCCTGAAACAACATATTTTTGCTGTTCCTACAAACAGCTATTAAAATATTCATGAAATCTTCATATGTTTCAGTATGCCATGAGATGATCTCCAAAGCATGTATTTCATTCTCAATTAGGTCACCCACACTACACTTCCGTAATTATGCAATTTCAGAGGTTATTAGGCACAACAGGACAAAAGGAAAATAATGTTAAGTGATTTGGTCAATCTTCCAATTTATACTACTACTTACATGTTTCCTAAATGATCTCCACAAAAACTTTCTTTTAAAGTAGAGGCAAAAATATCAAATAATAATGTTATTTCCTACAAACTTCAGATCACCTGCATTTTCTACATTTGTTTCCACGTTTGCTTTTCATCTGTAAAATGTATTTCACAGTTTGGAAGGGACCTCTAGAGGTCATCTTGTCCACTCCCTTGCTCAATCAGGGCCACCCAGAGCCAGTGTCCCAGGACTCTATCCAGGCAGCTTCTGAATACCTCCAAGGATGGAAACTCCACAACCTCTCTGAGCAACCTGTGCCAGTGCTCAGTCACCCTCCCATTAAAAGAAAGTATGTGCTAATGTTCAGACACAGTCTGATGCATTTCAGTTTGTGACTACTCTCTTGTGTCCTGTCACTAGGCACCAGTGACAGGAGCCTGGCTCCATCCTGCACCCTCTCTGCAAGTATTTGTACACATGGATGAGATCCCTCCTGAGCCTTCCCTTCTCCAGGTAAGCAGTCTCAGCTCTCTCAGCCTTTACTCATAGGATAGATGCTCCAGCTTTTTCATCATCTTGCTCTTAGCCTTCTGCGGGACTCTCTCTTGTAGCTTCATGTCTCCCCTGTATTGGGGTTCCCAGAACTGGACACAACACTCCAGGTGTGGCCTCACCAGCACTGAGCAGAGAGGAAGGTTGATCCTGCTCCCCTGCTGGCAACATCTTTCCTAAGGCAGCCCAAGATATCATTAACCCTTCCTTGTGGCAAGGGCACTCCACAGTCTTGTGTTTGACTTGGGAGTCCACCAGGACCACCACAGGGCCTTTTCTACAAAAATGCTTTCCACTCAGGCGGCCCGCAGCACGTACTGGTGCAAGGGGCTGTTCCTCTCCATCTGCAGCACTTTGCACACTTCTCCTTGTGAACTCCGTGAGGATCCTGTCAGCCCAGTGCTCCAGCCTGTCAGCAACTCTGGATGGCAGCATGACCCTCTCCTGTATCACTCACTCCTCCCAGTTTGGTGTCATCTGCAACTTTGCCGAGGATATATTCTGTCCCATCATCTGTATCATCAATGAAGATATCAAAATGGATTGGACCCAGTAGGGTACAATACTAGTTTCTGGCCTCCATCTTGACTTCGTGTCCTTCAGGTTCTCTATGAGGATTTTACGGGAGACTGTGTCAAAGGCCTTCCTGAAGTCTGGACAGGCAATATTTTTTTCTTCACCTATTAGGCCAGTCATTTCAACTTGAAAGTTTCTCAAGTTGGTGGACCATGACCTTCCCTTGGCAAATTCATGCTGGCTACACTACATTTCTGAAGTTAGAAGCCACTAATCCACAGAGTAGCACTGGCCCTTCCCACTGCCACACAGAGGACCTGGAGAACAGGAGCATGACCATTGAGCATGACCATCGTATGGTGAAGACCACTGCAAAGCAAACTCACCCTTCACACAACAGTTTCACTTACACTCTTGTAATACAAGATCGTACACGCATTTGTCTTAAGTAAAGGGTAAGCTCTATAGAAATAAAGTATTAATAATGAAACTTTCACCTTTGTTTTTCTGAACTGAGATATGATCAAAATGTGATGAGGTCTAAAGCAGTCCAAAACCTTTTTCCTTCCCTCTTTGGCAAGGATAGCTACAGCGAGGCTAATACTGGAAGAAGTTGGTTATCCTCATCCTTTCCTACTCACTCCAGAGTAGCAACAGCTCCCTACCTTGAAATGGTAGCAGTTGGATACCTACTAAAGCTATAGCCCAACATCCCTCATACTTTACTACCACTGCAATCATATGCTTTATAATGTTTCAGTAAATCAATTAGTATCAAAATTTTGGTACCATATATATCCAAAAAGAAAGACAACCTAAAATATGAACCAACTTGTTAAATCCACTAAGACAGCTAAAGATGAACATTCTGCAACACCTCTCCTGTCAATAGATAACTTGAAATGAAGTACCAGAGCACAAGCCTTCATTAGCAAGAGGCGCAGTGCAATAGGAATAGACTGGTAGAGTGAAAGAATATTGAGAACGAAAAAAATCACACTGAAAGTGTTTTCAGAGGTTTTGCTCTGGACTAGCTCTAGCCTGGTCTCATGGACAAAATACCCATTAGTAGTTAACATTAAATGTTCACCTTCAGAGCATATTATTCAGTTTAGCTTAACTAAAAAAGAATTCTGTTCACACACTCTGAAATCACTCTACCGTATGAAATGCAGAAAAGCACATTAAGGTTGGATGATCAAGAGACTTAATTCAAAGGAGCACTCGTGACCTGAAATAAAGCACCAATGGAAACACAACCATATCGCAAGTCGGCTGATTTAAAAAATACTTTTCAGTTACAACAAAATCTAAAACTCATATTGGGAATATGGAAAAATACATCACATGCTTTAAAGCAATGTACACTGCAAACAGAAAGGGATTTACAGTGCTGTAATCTTTCTTGCACATTTGTTCTTGAGGAAAACGTGTGCTAACTTTTTTGCATTCAACAAGTGAATTCTGAAGCATTGAAAAATGTTTTGACAAAGTCCAGAAAAGTAACATGGCTTGCACAGTTCTGATGTTAACAGTCATCCCCTTCTCTCAAATACCATTAAAAGTTAAACTACGGTATACATTGATATGACTTGGAAGCATTAAGTCATACTACTGTGAGGCAGACATCTGGAAAAAAACCACTACCAACAACAATGAGAAAAAAAAAATCAGACAAAATAAACATTTTAACAAATGATAAGAATGTTTCCCTTTGAAGAATTAATTTAAGAAGTGACTGGAGAGTTCAATATGCTCTATCTCAAATTTATTTACAACACCTAATTCATGTCTTGATTATCCCTTTTTTTTCCATAGAATTCACAAGGGGAACACTAAATTAACTTCAACATTTAAGTACTTTTTCAGCAATCTTCTAAAGCTCGTCTATCAAGAGATGCCCCACGCAGTCTATGGGCAGAAATACTGTTACAGTCTTTTTCACATCTCCACTGTTACTAGACCTCGAGAGATCTTACTGGTTTTCTGTACTCCAACTTTTGTACGTATACTTAATTTTTGCTATTTCGTGCTTCTTTTTTTCTTTCTTTCCTTTCTTTTCTTTTCTTTCTTTCTCCTCCTTGACTAATCATATCAACCTCCAGTTTAGATGATTTGGAAAAACAATATATAAAATACTTATACTGTACTCATTACAGATAATTGCTATACAGCTTGAAGTATATTTGTAATTGCAAGCAATAATTTAAGTGTTTATTTCAGCTAATAACTCTGTACATTCAAATGTAAGACGTTAGAAATTGACCTTCGAACTGCTGAACAGACAAAAAAAGAGACAGTCAAAGACCCATTCCAGGCCAAGCAACACCACCTGGCTCATACACGCATTCACAGAATCACAGAATGGTTTGAGTTGGAAGTGACCTTAAAGATCATCTCGTTCCAACCACCCTGCCATGGGCAGGGACACATCCCACTAGACCACGTTGCTCAAAGCCCTATCCAACATGTCTTTGAACATTTCTAGGGAAGGGGCACCCACTTCTCCAGGCAATCTGTTCCAGTGTCTCACAAGCCTCACAGTAAACAATTTCTTCTTTACATCTAATCTAAACCAACCCTCTTTCAGTCTAAATACATCACCCCTCATCCTATCACTACACTCCGTGACAGAGAGTTCTTCCCCATCTCTCCTGTAGGGCTCCTTTAAGTACTGGAAGGCCACTCTAAGGTCTCCCTGGAGCATTGTCTTCTCCAGGCTGAATGACCCTGACTCTCTCAGCCTGTCCTCATAAGGGAGGTGCTCCAGCACCATCCAGCATCATCTTTGTGATCCTTGTCTGGACTTGCTTGAGCAGGTCTGTGTAATTCTTACATTAGGACCCCAGAGCCAGATGCAGTGCTCCAGGTGGGGTCTTACCAGAGCAGGGGGTGAGAATCACCTCCCTCAACCTGCTGGCCACACTTCTTTTGATGCAGCCCAGGATGCAGTTCGCTTTTTCGGCTGCAAGTGCACATTGGTGGCTCATACTCAGTTTTTCATTCACTGGTATCCCCAACTCCTTCTCTGCAGGGCCGCTTTCATCGCCCCGCCTATATCCGCGCTTAGGATTGCCCAAACCCCTGTGACTGACCTTGCACTTGGCTTTCCTGAACTTCCAGCAAGTATCAGGGTGGCTGAAGTCCCCTGTGAGAACCATCCCTTCCCTCCAGCGTGCCAATCACACCACATAGCTTGGTGTCATTGGCAAACTTGCTGAGGGTGCACTCAATCCCACTGTTCATGTTACCGACAAAGATGTTAAACAGCGCTGGTCCGAATACCGATCCTGCTCATCACTGGTCTCTACTTGGACATGGAGCCATTGACTACAATTCTTTGAGTGTGACCATCCAGACAATTCCTTATCCAATGAGTGCCATCCATCAAATCCACGTCTCTCCAATTTAGAGACAAGGACATTGTGTGAGACAGTGTCAAATGCTCTGCACAAGTCCAGGCAGATGATGTCAGTTGCTCTTCCCTTATCTACCAATGCTGTAACTGTATTGTAGAAGGCCACCAAATTTGTCAGGCACAGTTTGCCCTTAGTGAAGTGATGCTGGCTGTCACCAATCACCTCCTTATTTTTCATGCGCCTTAGCATAGTTTCCAGGAGGATTTGCTCCATGATCTGCTTCAGGCATGCAGTGACTGAGTGGCCTATATTTCCCCAGGTCTTTCTTTAGCCCTTTTTTTAAAATGGAGGTTACATTCCCCCTTTTTTTAAAATGGAGGTTACATTCCCCCTTTTTCGATCAGTGGAAACTTCACAGGACTGACAGAACTTCTCAAATATGATGGATAGTGGCTTAGCCACATCATCCACCAGTTTCCCTAGGACCTGTGGATGCACTTCATGGACTTGTGCACCTTCATGTTCCTTAGACAGTTTCAAACTTGATCTTCTCTTGCAGTAGGCAGTTCTTCGTTCTCCCATCCCCTGTCTTTGCAGTCTGCAACTTGGGCAGTGTGGCTGAAAGAGCGTGGTTGGTGAAGACTGAGGAAAAAGTCTTCATTGTTCACAGCTAGCCAGCTCTAAAATCTTTCTTGGAGAGAAGCAGTGGGAGCAATCAAAAACTAAGCCATAGAAGGAGTTAACAACTATGTAATTTAAACATTTGGAATTTGTATTTGAACTTATTTACTAATTACAGTTATATGCCCTAAAGCATAATATATACTGTTGGATCATATAGAGGGCAAGGTACATGCAAGTTGTATGAAACCCGGCTCACATTCTGACTGTTACTTAATAATGGTACGGTATTGCCAACTGATACAGGAAGAAGTTTCCAAAAAAATGACACTTAAAAAAGTCAGTGGAATGTTTAGTTGACTACTACAGAAGTTTTGGTGCCAGATATCAGCGATCAAGTTACAGACTTAACCAGTTGGGTTTTTTTTCCCCCCAATCCACATGAGCATGTGTACAAATCTGCTACCAGCAGAGGAGACACTCCAGCTAGGATGCAACTTAAATATATTCTGAAAAAAAATCAACGAAATCATTCTGTTCTTCAGTTTTAAAGATCAGACTCCAAAGCAAACAGCGAGCAACTGTTACCAGTACTCAGAACAAAAGCAAGGTACTGTATTGAATGCCTCATCACCTTTGCACTGCTTAGGTGTGTACAGGTAACACTAGGATCACATTAATGTCAAAATGTTGTAAATTTAAAACACAGTTCTGTTTTGTAAAAATAAATAAAATTTATAGCCAGGTTTGCTAGGTCTAACATTTCTCAACTTACTCACAAGCACAAGTGCCAGCAGGGCATATTTTCTAGTAAAAACAGTGCAATTCATTGAAAGGGTTTTTAACTGTGAAAATATCAACCCTAAGTTATCTGCAAACAACCCTGAGATATAATGTTTTTACCTCTATGTATTTAGAAAAGACAATAGAGAATTCTATTTGAACAAGGAGTAACTCAATTTACCCTAAGTATTTTTTTAAATGCAGGAGTAAAGTAAATCATAATCTAGAAACGGTAAAATCTACTAAATGTCTGTATATCTGAATGACAGCCTTACTCTTACCAATACTAAATAAATTAAGCAGCTACTTCTAGCAATAGTGTAATATGCTTAGATCATAACAGCTATGAAAGAATAGCATTTGTAGGAAGAAGCTAAGTTCGGGTCTAAAAAGTATTCAGACAGTACTTTGTCAATGAGTTATGACTAATATTAGAGTTTCATGTAACTCTAATCCTATAACAAGACCCATTTTAGTGACTGTATTCCAATTTTCTTAGAATATTTTAGGATGAACAAGCAGTTATTCCAACAATATTAAATTCCCAAAACACACACAAAGTGTAAGGCCAAAACACCTGGTCCAACTAGTGGAAATTCTAGGCAACCAATAGTTTTATCTCAGAAACAGAAAAAAGTAGCTCTTGTTAACTCCCAAGATTTCACAGATAGGAATGATTACAACAAACAACAAAAGTGGGGCACACTCTCTTCTGGACTTCTTTTAACTATCTGCCACTGACATGGACATGCTAGAAAAGCTACACATTGATACAGAAGAGAAGTTTAGATAATTGTAGACTTGTATATCTAACACAGAAAATAAGATGCTACTCTTAACAACCACGACAAAATAAAGTTCCTTGCAGAGCAAAGTACTTTAATTTGAGACATGTTTAAAACTAAATGCATAGAACCAAGTTCTGCAGATATTCCTTATGGTCACCATATTCACCTAATGTTATTTTATTACTTGGAATCACTGTAGAACTTCTGTACAGACAGAATGTGTCTCTTCAACACCAACTGTATATTTGTTTGCGAGGTACTGTATGTTATGTGTGAATGTGGTTTTTTTTGTTGTTGCAGGATTTATTTGTTTGGTATTCTTTTCTTGTGGGTCTTGGTGTTGTATGACTGTTTTTAAACAGATTAACATTGAGGTCACAGTTTGCACATGGGAGTATTAGAAAAAGCTTTCAGAACAGCATTTCAGTACTTTAAGACATATTTTAGCTGTTGGAAAAGATGTATGGAGATCAGTTTATTATAACGTACTGTAGTAGCACAGCTTTTTTACAGCATGCCAGTTACCTGGAAAATGTACAGGAATTCCACAGGCACTTACATTATTGTTAGGCACATATTCACACCTACTTTCATGTAGTATCTCAAATTATTCTTTGGTTTTGAACAGAAAGATTAACAGATCCATAAGGAATATAAGTAAAGCATCTACAGGTAAAGTTATACAGAAGAAAAACTCAGAGTTGAGAAAGTTGTCATTGTGTCTAACTTACACCATTGTGATTGCAATCAAAACCAGTAGTGGTGTTGATACTTATTAAAGAATCACTGCTTGCTGGTAGCTGAATTGGAAACTATTTCATTTCTGTTTTCATTTAATTGAAAATGGTCTGGTCATTCATAAGTAGCAGCTGCTCGGGCCACAACCTTGGGTTTAGAGAACCTTGAACAAAAGAAATGAAACCACTAAAATTACTGTTCAAGTATTGTGCTATCAAGCATTACTACATGCAGGATCAACTCACTTATTAATTTTGGCAATGTTTAAGTCACACCATTTCCAAAACAATAGAACTTGATCAATTATTTTACTCATTTGCCTCTGTTAGGGATGCTCCTATCAAGAATCTCTCTTACATGTGTATTTTGTACACAGAACACATTGATGAAATAATATATATAATAAAATACATCAGTTTGGGGACATATATAAAGCAAACACCACATAGTCCCATGTTTCTTGGAAAAATTCAATCCTCATAAGATATCTAATATGGTTCAAAGTACATGGAGTTCCCAAGACAATGCAAGAAAGCAATGACAAACATTAATTTTTTTCCATAATGTTCTAAAATGAACCTTCTGACTAATTTGCATTTGACATTTTTCAGAGACACTAATAGAGATCCTGTAAATTATGTATACATGCACACAGACTACATACTACGGAATACAACTTAGTACACCGTGCATGGAGATATCAATGGAGAGTCAAGCCTGAGAAATTTGTATCTTTTGTATTTCTTGCTTATCTTACACAAAAAGAAAATTAAACTTCTAACAGATTCTCCAATTATTAGTGAAAATAATTTATTTCACTCTATTTGCAAAAGCAGCACTTTTCAGGATTGTAAGGGAGAATGTGCTCATTAAATTAATTGTCATTATGTACTGATATTGAAAGTCTTTGCCACAATGGTGTTACAAAACAGTTCTGTTATAGAGTAACAGAATTTTCTGTATCATGGCTGGCATTGAAGCTATAGCCATCTCCTTAAACCCCAGACAAATTTTGTTCAGAGGAAATGCATGCATGCATGAATAACGGTCTTTGCACAAAGGAAAACAGATGAAAAACCAAGCAACTTTACCCAAATTGTTTTTTGCTGTTGTACTATTTTTCAGCTCAAAAACAGTCAATACTTGTAAGCAAGTGCCTACTACAACTAATTCCAGCAAAACCAGCTTACAAGTAGGTTTCAATACCACTGGCACTTAAACAGAAATCTTGGCACTGTTAGACAAAAAGCTGTTTTATCTCTCATGAAATTCCTCCCTACATTTGTCACTGTACTGTGCAGAAAACAATAACGCATAATAAAGAACAATTTTGATGCACTTCAGCCACTTCTATATATGCATGCCCATTTTCAGTAGATGCAGAAATTAAACATACATTCTTTAAAGACCTAATTATTCATCAAATGCCTACAAGATTATTTAGATGAGAGAAACTCCATGCTCTCCTGAAAAAGATTTTTAAATTCTCTCTCAGTTAACAAAATTAGTTCAATCTGACTCACCAATACCTTAACATTTCTCTAAAAATTTAAAATTATATATCTAAACCAATCCAAGTGATCTCTGGTCTCCCAATCTAGAGTAGCAAGTTTTGAGGACTTCCTTTCCAATTACTTTACTTGTGCCCTAAATTGGGACACATGCTCAAGTATAATTTAACTATGGGAAGGCTATTTTATGTTTACTCTTCCTGAGTAGGAAATGCAGAGCAGGTGACCCCTTATGCTCTTTTACATACAAATTTTTACTTATGTCATTTTAAACCACTGAAGAAATTATACATTATATCAACTGTGACGTGTTAAGCGTGGTACAGTCAGAAACAAACAAAATATTCCTTGGATATTTGATGAACAACTTATTAATCTAATTACTTAGGTAACACAGGCATGCTGCTAACTCTTGAAGATTTTAAAAGAGCTAAAATCACTAGATGTATCTATCCCCCTCCCTCTTTTCCCATGACTATAAATTTTGCTTCTCTTATTTACTTTCACCATTGGAAAAAAAAAAAAAAAAGTCCATTTTAAAAAGTGAGCTTACTCACCAGGTGGGTCTCCCAGACATACACAGCTCTAGCTGTAAAACCACACAGAAGCTTGTTAAGCGGCCTGCTGCCAAGAACTGGCTTTAGATCTATTTATAGCATAAACATGGTGAAGGCCTGATAAGTCTTATTAGTCTATTTAACAGCTATTTGAAGATTTATTTAAGATGCAATAACTTAAAAATAACTGCATAAGCTTCATTTTCTTCAAAACATTTTAAAGCTTAAGCAACTCCCTATTAAATTTGTTACCAACACCACTCTCGAAAGCCCATCGCACCTTTGATAACTACAGAGTATGTTATATTAAATGTTGTCATGAATTCAAACAAACAGAACAATCACAGCAAACAAGCCATTCATTACATCACCTTCTAGTAAAAGCCTGTATATGCATACTAAATCAGCAAGATAAATTAAAAAACTAATACCTTTTTGTAACAGGATTTAAATAAGCTAATTTCAGTCTTTGGCACTGGGTCTCAATAACAGCAGAGAGGCTTAAAATCACAGACCCACGTGGCTAAAACAGAGAAGAGTAAACATTACTGCTGCATAAATGTCACTGCAGGCAGAAAGAGGCAACTCAGATTTTTAAAAAGGAAAAAAAAATAAATCTGTATGTAATGGGAAGAAAAGGAAGACACTTGACAAGCATGCCAAAAAAAAAAAAAGCACAAAGAAAGCTGTATTAGATTCACTCATGGCCACCTTAGTGTAAATTGAAGTCTTAAGAAACAACTTCCTCTCAGGAAACACGAATTCTTGATTCACAATTAAGATGGGGGGTGGGAGGGAGAAAAAGAAAAAAATAAGCAGAACTGATAACTATTTATGAACTGCAAAGAGCAGGTCACATTTTGTTATAGGAAATAAAAATCTAATGACAACCTGAGTTTGCTACATCTCACTTTCAATGTGATCAAGATGTATCTTAGAATAACATCCCACCACTTTAATATTCCTGTTTAAATTCTACTGTCACTTGAAGGGGAGGGAAGAGGAAATCAACCTCATAATTAAAGAAAATTAAATAATGGTTTTAAGTTAAGCTCATTTTTTTCTACTCTTGTACAGAAGGATGTTCACTTCTGATTTAGCAATGGTGTTCCAATGACCTGCTCAAATGTCTACACTAATTTCGCAGAGACTGAAGGGCAAAAAAGAACTACCTGATACCCAGGTATTTCACCTCTTGTTATTATCACTCTCCTCTACAGAAGACCACACAGAAAACCTATGAGGAACATGTATGTTCATTCATGTTTCTATGACAGATGCAGAGAAAGACTACATTTAAAAACCACTCTACTTCCTGCTTCGGTTTACAATGTGAAATGAGAGGAGGCTGTGAAGTCACTAAAACTTGAGCAATAATTAAGTTTACTAGCACGTAACTTCATGCAAACCTTGTCCATGCTCGCAGCTTCTATTATAACAAATGTTGACTAGAACACGGTATTCAGAAGGGGGAAAATATTAGGAACCTTCTTAGCTGCAGCTCTACTGTCTTTTACCCTTTAAAAGAATGTTTTATTTCAGTTCTGTTACTAGCTTTACAGAGCTGAACACAATAGCACCACACTGTGGGAGAAGGCAATGTCATACATAGTGAGTCAGCAATTAGGAATTGAGACATCATAAGAAATATTCCCAAAAGTTTTGTAAGTTCTGTGTGCCTCCCAGGTTTAAAAGGATATGAGATCTGGATGGCTGTCTGGTAACTTTCAGTATGAAAAGAAAGATACAATTTAAGATGACAAACTTAAAGGTGTATCACGGCCAGAGATTTTCAACATACTACTGATCACAGCACACCTGAGCGCGTAGAACACTGTATCCCATTCTCAGTGCTTTTATAAACGGCAAAATATTGAAAATAATTTCAGAGGCCATTTCATTCTCAGAAACACATGCAAACCTGGGTTGGATCCAACTAAAAACTCAAGCCTTCAGCCTACTGCTGAGGAAAATTGCCACAGAGCTTATAAAAACCAAGTACCACCATCTATTTCTCTAAATCAGGTACATACAAATAATTAGAGAATGGTTGATGTTAAAAGAGATCTCTGTAGGTCATCCTGTCCACTCCCCTGCTCAAGCAAGGCCACCTAGAGTAAGCTGTTGAGGATCACTGGCTTTTAAATATCTCCAAGGATGGAGACTTCACAACCTCTCTGCATAACCTGTGCCAATGCTCAGTCATCCTCACAGTCCTTCAGCTTCTCTATGAAAATCTTATGGTAGACAATGTCAAAGGCCTTCCTGAAGTCTAGATAGACAATAACCCTTGATTCCCTTCAACTACCACGGTATTTTTTTCCTAGACAAAAAAATATGGAGAGGTGCCAACTGCAAGTAGGGACCAAAGGTCCTTGAAAAAAACTAACAAATCTGGCATCCAATGAAATTTCAAACATTTGGCCTATGAGGACAAGATAAGGAAAATGGGCTTGTATAACCTAGAGAAAATAAAGAGTAACAGAGTACCTAAGAGCCATCTTTGAACACCTAAGAGGTTATTGAGAAGACAGTCAAGCTCTCTGCCAAGGTATACAGTGGAAAAGTGTGTCAAAACAGTCATAAAGAGAAATATGAAGGTTCCAATTGGATGTTGCAAAAACATTTTTCCCTAGTAAAATAATGAAACACAGGAACAGGCTGTCTAGGAAAATTCTGGGTCTCCATCTATTTCTACACCCAACTGGACAAAGCCTTGAGAAATCCACTTTCGGCAAACTGGACTGGAGCTCTCTCAAGCACCCTTTAATCTGAAAGATTCTATGAAATAAATTTTACTTTATGCTTACAGTGGCCTAACAGCACACAGCATAATTCATTCATTCCCAAAACCTCATTCGCTTACCTGGGTATTCAGGGATTTTTGTTTGTTTTACCAAAAGAACAACGCAACACAGATCTTATTTACCCATCCTTCTGCCTCTGGACTGATGGGTCACCATAAAAGAAAGAAAACTGCCATAGCAACAAAGGCTTAAAGGGATATTTTTCATTTTCCCACCTAAATCTTCAGGCATTGAAACAGGCCAGCAGCAAGAGAGTTTGTAACCCGTTTATACTATATAACACATTAAGCATCTCCAGTCTCATTAGTCTGAGGCAGACAGTTGACAATCACCTGCTGCTTTTGAGCAGCACAAAAGGCAGGAAAAAAATCCATGAGGAGGAGGGGCAGAGCACCATTTCCTATTGTTGACTGAATATAAACAACTGTTTGATTGACACAAATTCATCCTCTGACTACATTCATACACTGGAATCTTATTTTTCAGTGACAGATAAGACCATCACACAATTCTACAGAGACATGGTAAACTGAGTGGCATCATAGTACCTTGACTATTTTGAAGAAGGAACTGTAAAAATTACAATGCTTGATTTCTGCTAAGCTAGTATATAAAGATACTATATGAGCAATGGCTAGGTTTTGTATTATATCTACACAGAAGGTTCTTTTACAGAAAAGCTGTACTTAAGGTTGAAGGTAATTTCCAGGTTTTTATTTGTAAGACGGGTATTTCTATATGGCAATGTTTTTTTCAGGAATGCTTAATCAAGTGTTCTTCCTTTCTAACATGCCAGCAGCAGCACTGCAAGCTGAATTTTTATCTGTTGATAACCTTGCACAACCCTACCCTTACTCAAGGAAACTGTGAGGATATGACAGGGGAAATCATCACCAGTTTAACAGCCATATGCTGACTTCTATGCAACTCATTCAGGTCTAGATGGTAGATTTTAAAAGCCACTTTGGTTATAGTATTCAAACTGCACAACACAGGAAAGGTGGAAAGAGTTACACTTGTTAATTTTAAGAGTCACACTTACTAATTAGTCCTGGTTAATTTTAAGTTTCCAATACTAACAGGATTCTGTTATTTTTGTTTTCTTCTTAAAGCAACTATTTAGGTGCATCATGTGAAAATGTTAATGAAGAGCAAAATACAAAGAATCTCACGAAGTCGAGGAAATAACTCTTTCAGCAGAAAGACAACAGAAGTATCAGTATGTAGCTACAACAAATCCACAGGACTCAATCATAATGTTAATGTGCAATATATTGAGCACTCAGTTTTAGGAGACTAAAAAGACAAACTACTAAAAACCCAAAATCAAAACACCAAAAAACCAAACCAAACCAACAAACCCCAAAATGTCTCCTGTGATCCCCAAGATTTAAAAAAAGTCTGACTATCAAAAGGTAAAAAATTTTCTATTTTCTGGACAGAAAATGTCTTCAAGCCATAGCTTGTACCAACAGATAAATACACTAATAATATTTTTACTATATTAAAAATATGCATAACCTTAATATAACGTTACGGAGTCTGTATTAAGAAAAACCTAAATAACTTTTACCAAATTGTGAATTTATATGCATTCACAAGACAGCTGCAGCAAGATGCACACATACTGGATCACAGAATCCAAGCTGGCACAGCACTGTCAAATGTAGCTACAACCTACTGTTGTTTCCTTTCTCGTCTTTCCTCTGTCGAGTTGAAGCACGCTTTCCTCCCTCACCTCGGCTCTTCGTGCAATTGTAACCTAACCTGTTTTAGCCTGAATGAGCTAGGTTAGCAAGACATAATATTTGAAACACTTAAATTAACCCAGTTCATTTAAAATGCAAGGAGCTGTACCATAAACACTGGGGACAAGAGGGAAGGAAGAGCGCGAATGAAGGAGTAATTTAATCAGTTAAAACATAGGATTAAGAAACTGGGAAAATATAACTTGAGATGGCTGACAAAAGTCAACTACCACCACCCATGATTATCCCCTGTGATTCAGCCCAGTATAGTTTCTGAAATCAACATTTTTGTTCCTAGCTTGCTTTAACATACTAATAACCTCTACTTTGTTTGCTCATATGGTCAAACGGCACACAAAGAAATAAATCTCTGCAACTAAAAAAGCATTCTACTTAAAAGCACTGCATATTGTAGGAAGAATTGATGGCAATAACCTTGTCAAACATTCCATCCCTACTCATGAATCAATCTTTACAGCCTTGTACTTACTCTGCTTGCTAAAATGGTCTCTCTCATGTCCGATTATCACCTCACTAATCTTAATCTTGCCTTTCATGATTCCCATCTCACTTCCATTCCTCTTCGCCTAGACCTTCTCAGGCACCAGCTGCTCCTTTTCCACAACCTTTAGCTCAGCTGGAATGTTCTTCCTGTCACTTTTACAAACATTCTGTTGTTAACCCGCAAACTAATTTCTACTTGCTGCTCCTTTTCCCTCCCTCAACCCATTTTCTCTGTCCTTGCAGGCTGGCAATCACAAATCTTACTCCTCTGGTTGGTTATTCAATTTCCTTTTTTCAAACACAGTTCCTTATTTCTTGCTTCCTATTAGCTTCCTCTACTTATTCACTTCCATCCCTCTTCCTCCTACACTGACCCCTCCCTGGTAGAAATCTTTCCCTCAGCAGCTGCCAACTCCAACTCTGTTCCCCCTACTAGAGTGGAATATGTTCCACTTAAAAACCAAGCTTCCAAAATCCTCTTATCCACTTGGCCAGGATTTCAACGACTTCTGCTCTGTCCACTTCAGAAATAAAAAGAAAAAAGAAAAGGCATAATGCTGAGAAGTTGTGCATTTATTATAAACTAGGATTTCGTTTTTAAACAAAATATGTACATTTTCACAGACTGTTATAAGGAGTCCTAAAACTTGAAGTCTTTCACTTACAAAACACACATAAATAATGAACCAGTTATACATTTAAAGGTTGCTATCAAAATCCTTAGATGTATCATTTTTTCTGATGTTTTAACCTTATATGTACCAAAATCTGCTTTTTCCATACTTTTCCCATAAAATATTGTAATATGGTAATTCTTAATAAGAAAATGAGCTTTTTTTACACTTTAAATTACCTTGTATTCTCTGGAACATATTTGCTTGGTTTTGCATATTTTCTACAGTCTTCATTTATCATACTTACAGAATTTTTATATCTTGAATCTAGAACACAACTATAATCAATTTCACTGAATTTCAAGAACTTAAGTTCATTTCACTTAAATATTGACATTTCCTTTTCCTAAAGTTTCTTCTTAAGTTGTTACATTTAGATGTAAGATATTTCACCTGAAAAACTGCTTATAAATAATCTGATTCTCCAAAGGTAAAATAACAAAAACCAAACAGGACATCAAACCAAAAACCAGCATTCATGAACTGAACCGTACACAAACAGGCAGAAGGAGCAGGTCATACTTTTATAGATAGACTAAACTCCTAGATGGCTACACTTCTACTCCAAAGATTTAAGTACTCTTCATTAAGGCAGCGTTAAACAAGATGCATAAACAGCATTATCACCTTCAACCTGTGCAGTGCCGTTCCCTTTGCAGACAAGAATACAATCTAAATTCTTTATTATCTGTAGCCATGTAATAGTGTAGTCTCGGGTAGAGTCACCCAGGTAGAACAGCAGGATTGTAGAACTCCACGTTTAAATCTGACTTTAAACCTAGTACTTGAGACACTCAGTCAAATGCAAGTCTCCAACAGTCAGGGATGGTGCTCCATGCATTGGACTAAAGGAACTTGCTTCCAACCCTCCCTCCTGGTCCCCCCTTTCCTCAGTTTTGATGAGGAATAACCATGCTTGATGAGCTCTGCACCAAATTAAAGATATTCTCAAATAACCAGACTTGACTTGAGAAAGTTTATGTCAAAACATTCAAGGGCTGAGAAATTTTGCACTCTTGCCTTTACTACTGCAATGTAACAGAGCTCAAACCGATCCCAAGCAACCACCTCAGCAGTCCAGATCTGAGCATGAGTTTGTAGAGCTTACTCAAGAACACTGCTAATTTATTGCTCCAAAATGTACTATCAATTATTTTCAACACCATGTGAAATGAAGATACATATAAAGCTTTAAATAAATAAAACCAAAATAATATTAAAAAAGGAACCACAGCCTACAACTGAGGCTCTGCTAGGCTTCTGAGAGTAGAATTTGGGCAGAATCATTGATCTAAACGTAGCCTTAAATCAATTCCATTTAACACAGAGATGCAGATTTTTCCGGGAGAGTTCTATTCAAGCAGTTACTGGAACTGATCAATAATTTTAGAAAGTACATTATACAACTAAAGCTAATTCTGTGGGGAAAAAAAATTAAATGACATTTAAGAAATATGAAGAAGCTGGGGATTTTTTAATGTAGGACTTCTTCCCTAGAAAGTGTATATTTACTCTTATCAGGACAGAAAGCCCAGTGATTAACTCAATGCCATTAAACCACAGATAATACTCTCTTTAGTTTGTCTCAGTATGAAAGCTAAAACTTTCAATTTTCTTTTATACCTTATAACCCATAAGAGATGCAAGTATCTTTCAAAAATATCTGCACTGGGGATATTTGGAAAAACATAATCACTTCATTCATCTTAAAGCAGCAAAGGCAAAATACTAATTAAGATAAAACTCAGCAGCTCAATACGAGCAACAGGCACCAAAAAAAAAGAAAAAAAACCCACATCATTTCACTGGACAGAATAGCACCAAAGTATTTCAGCAGGTAGTTTTCTCTGAATGTAGATTATTTTTTCTGATGTAAGGTATCTGACAATCTTCAGTCTTTGCTGAGACCTTCAGATCTGTTGGGATGCGGAAAGTCCCAGAAAAGTACTTAAAACAAATTCCCACAAAACTTAACATCCAGTTACATATTTAACAAAAAAAGGCTTGCAGATGCTACAGTAAATGCATCAACCTGCCTCAAGTCTGGATGCAGACAAGGCTTAGTCTTGCCAATGAGTAACCAGAAAAAGAACTGAAGCAGGCATCCTGATTCGTGGTGAAAGTCTTCTGCAGACACGCTAGCAGATGATAAATCTGACACAGCCTTCTGCAGCAATGCAATTTCAGTACAGCTACAAGAAGGAGAAAAAAGTTCCAAGGTTGTACTGCATGAATCTTCACAGATGAAGTAAGGTTGAACGATGAAAGGAAGGATTTACTGCCAAGCAGTTTGTACAGAACTCTCCTTTTTTTTTTCCCCAACACACTAAAATTTATGCTATGCATAAGTTTTAAAAATAAACAAATTAACAAACCCCTTTCCCCCCGCCCGCCCCAGACAGTTACCAGCTTATTATAAAACTCCCTTGGGTAAGCTTAGGCCATATTTCAGAAGTTAATGTACTAATTAAAATAAGAACTTGCAGCAGCTAAGTAAAGGGGTTTTTTAAATGGTTTGTCCAAGTATTCATTTCAAATCTATGGTACCTTACAAAAAACAAGTATCATTTACTTCCATCTGAAGACTTAGTGATGTGTTAGTGGGAACTATGCAGAATGACAGGCACTGCTATTACTTGGGTTTTCTCTCCACATTCAATTGAGAAGCAGCTGAACAGGTCTACAACTTTCACCTTAACTATCCTCTAGTAATGAGGATCCCATTCCTGATTCTCCATGCAAACACATACTATAAACTGAATCAAAGCCTCTTCCTCATTTTTCAGTTAAAGTGCAACTGAAAGAACTGAAGCAGCCCCCTGCACACCTCTTGAGATTCAAATCTTGCTTCTTTTCTCCCCTCTGGGTGCAGACTTGGAATGCAGAGTAAGTGGTCTCCACCTAGGGTGTTTTCCTTCTGAATACAAAGAAGGTGAAACCCCCTATTTTTTATGGAAATCTTACTCAATGTCAATTGGCTACAGCCAAAATCAGATCATACTATGGCCAAAATCAGAATACAAATATTCCATTAAAAGAGTGCTCTAAGATATTCAGAAATCATTTTACATAGTTCACAGATGTCACAGAATCACAGAATGTTAGGGGTTGGAAGGGACCTCAAAAGACTATCGAGTTCAACCCCCCTGCCAGAGCAGGATCACCTAGATTAGGTCACACAGAAACGCGTCCCGGTGGGTTTTGAATGTCTCCAGAGAAGGAGACTCCACAACCTCTCTGGGCAGCCTGTTCAGTGCTCCGTCACCCTAATCATAGAAGAGTTTTCCTTCTGTTTACCTGGAACCTCCTACGCTCCAGCTTGCACACGTTGCCCCTTGTTCTATCATTGGATGTCACTGAGATGAACCTGGCCCCATCCTCCTGACACTTGCCCTTTATATATTTATAAACATTAATGAGGTCACCCCTCAGTCTCCTCTTCTCCAAGCTAAATTGGCCCTGTTCCCTCAGCCCCTCCTCATAAGGGAGATCTTCCACTTCTTTAATCATCTTAGTGGCTCTGCGCTGGACTCTTTCAAGTAGTTCTCTGTCCTTCTTGAACTGTGAGGCCCAGAACTGGACACAATATTCCAGATGAGGCCTCACCATGGCAGAGTAGAGGGGGAGAAGAACCTCTCTTGACCAACTAACCACACCTCTTCTAATACACCCCAGGATGCCTTCTTGGCCACAAGGGCACATTGCTGGCTCATGGTCATCCTGCTGACCACCAGGACCCCCAGGTCCCTTTCCCCTGTGCTGCTTTCCAACCATATGTTCAGTTACATGTCTTGAGTAGCAGCATTTTTTTTTTTAGTGGTTGAGGCACACTTTTCAAAACTGATTACCTATTTCCAACTGATTCATATCTTATCTTCAGGAGGAAGGACTCCCTTCATAAGGCTAGACAACGCCATCTTTACAGTCTTGCCCTTTCTGCAAGAATTTGCCCTGAACAAAGCTTTAAAACCATTACTTTACTTTTGAGAGTATAGTCTGAATATGGCCTCAAATACAAGCTGAAGGAAGATTATGCCAAATTAAAAGAAGTTTCTGAAAATACATATATTCAAAACTGTTAATGATCTCCTGGTCCTCGTCTTCCTCGGAATATTCAAGGAAGATGCTGGACTAGTTCTCAACAAAACAATTTCTATACCTGGGATACTAAACAGGTTTATCTAACCCTTGAGTATATGACAGTCCTCTGTGGCAACCTAGATTCCAAATATCACAGATTCCATGCATCACTAAGGTAGTATCACTGAAAGAGAGCCAACACCAAAAGCTCCTTCCCTCACTCGTGTTTCCCAACATGTGACAACCACAGGTAATCCACAGAGAAGCAGAAAATATTTGCCTGAGATGTAAAAAAAAAATAAAATTATATCTTCTGCACTTTTCTTCTAAAAACAAAGACATGTAATCTTTCTTACAAACTGGTTTGCTGGCTTAACTGTTTTCATGAAGGCACATGGCTATTCACATAGCAAGCTGCTTTCCAGTGCTCCTCAATTCCTATCCAGGTAAACATGAAGGTTTTAAGCGTAATTGCTCTGTAGCTGGAAAACTGGCCAAAATCCGTGAAGAGAATGACTCGGTGGGAAATGTAAGGAAGAGGCAGGGGAGAAAGACACTCTTTTTAATGTTGATTTTTTCCCCCAGTCTAATTTAGGCCCCAAAACAGTAATAACATGAACAAAAATTAAAAGGAATGGGGGAAGATATTTGAAGGAACACTGCTTGACAGGGTTTTTTTTTAGAGTTTCATTACATACATTTTACTATGAAAAGTAAAAATCTTTGAAAGTGATAGAAACTGTTTTCTGGGCAAGATGAAGATTAATTTGATATGCAATACTAATATTGAGAACATTTCCTACTATTTGCTGTCAACTTCCTCACAAGGAAATAATTCCCATTTTACAGAATTACCTAGGTTTTCAGATACTACATAAACACTACAAATTGTGTAGCTAGACCATCATGGACTATAAACAAACAGGTTTTACGACAACTGTCTGACTATACTTAGAATGTTCTACTGTTAGACTGATTTCCTCAAGAACATAACTCGAGAAAAAAATTTAACTACTTGAAGAGTATATGCTAATCAATTTAAATTAACAAGTCACTTCCACCATAATACTGAGAAGCTTAACATAATTCTTCCAGTCTACTCTAAATGGTACCAAACACTCATAAACACACTGAGAGTTTTGGATAGTGGATCACTCTGAATCATACCAGCATATTTACCTTGTTGATTACTAGCTTGCTAATACTGAGCAATAGCCCTTCCCAACCTACCTGTTAGAAAAGAGAAGGTAACAGATTACATGTGCTTTACTGAGAAACAGGACTAAGGACCTGAAACAGCTGGGCAAAAACAAAATTAAAAAAAACCCAAACAAACCACAAGACCGAAAGATAAAGGATACCTTCACACTAGATCACACTGTCCCCTTTCTAATTCCTACTGTATGCATTAAGTAAGTGTGCCAGGATCAAATATTTGCTTCTGAGCAAGATGCTGACCATAACAACTCAGTTCATACCCATTAAAGCAGCCAAGAATCCAGGGTTTTGCACGTTTTGATGGATCTTGATTCCAAACAAGAAAAACATGTAATTAGCAACTGGTCAAATATGAATTTGTACTTAGCACACCTGTGTGCATTTGAGCCACTCCAAGTATGTTGATTAAAAGATTTTTGCATGTCATTAAAGTTCAGTATACTTTCTGAAGCTTTATAAACAGTAAAATTCCAAATAGTATTTAAACTGATAGGAAGCAAGTTCATATTTATGTTTACTAGATGTGATGACAATGGGGTGAAAAAAATGAAGAATCTTACCACAAGCCCATTTACAGGTTTTGGGACAGAAGGGACCTTAAAGATTATCTAGTTCCAACTTCTCTACAATGGACACAGACACCTTCCACTAGACCAGGTTGCTCAAAGCCCCATCCACTCTGGCCCCAAACACTTCCAGGGAAGGGACATGTGGATAAAGACTATCTCTACTCTCACAAAAAAAAAACAAAAAAACCAGAAAAACAAACAAAAAAACAAAACAGTGTTGACACCATCTCTCATCTACTAACAGGGCACTATCACGTCCCTTCAAATGAGCTTACTGGCATAACATTTTCAACAGAAGACATACACTCCTACGGAAGGCAAGACTCTGAACATGGCCAGTAGGCATGCAAGTTTCCATTTCCCGAGATTTCAAGAGTTGTCCTGTAAAACGGCAGCAGTTTAACAAAAGGAGCGAGGAAAAAAAAAGAAGCATTTTAAAATAACTTTTTAAGGACACACATACCCCCGCAAGCCACAGAGATTAAAGTAGAAAAATGTGGAAAATGCAAAAAACATTTTCTGCCAGTAGTATACAGAAAAAAATGGAGCAGGTTTATACTTGTTAGGTATAAAACATGCTTGTGTGCTGGAAAACCGTTCCTTTCCCTGAAACTGATTGGGTAGGGAAGCATGGTTGCTTAAATAAGAAGGCCAAGACCATTTTCTCCCCAGTGAGGAAAGATCAGGTAAATCTGCCTCTTCCACAGATGCTCAAAGGAACACAATTAGCGCGCAGAGAAATACCTCTTTTTCTTGAATTCTAGGCAGAAGGAGTAAAGTCACAAAACTTTTTCCATGCTGCAGAGGCAAAGTCAACCTACTAAAATGAAAGTTCTTTCCCCTCCAGCTTTTACAAAAAATGTTATGAGAAAAAAAAAAAATAAAAAAATAAGCACAGCACATATTAAATACCTGAACGACACACCATCAGGACTTTCAGGAGACTGTAAAAGAACAGTTTACTGTGCACTACTCCCTCTAAGGAAAACAATCCAGGTCACAAACACTACAGTCTGCAGCTGGCTGCAGATTCAAAGATAAAGCTGTAATAACGACACTTTTCTCAAGTGTCCTTGTAACTATGAGGACTAGAGAAACTTTTGGTTAGTTTTGATTTCAGAAACTTAAATTGTAGTTTGATTCTGCATCAAGCCAGTTTCCACGGGAGCAATATTATGATTGACGGACATCCTACAATCTGCTGGGAGGCCACTAAGTCTGAAGTAAACTAAACGAGATCTCAGAGTAGGCCAGCACATACAGTGTGTAACAACACAGAAAAGTATCAATATGAAAAAGAAATGGAAAGCAAAGTGAAAGAAGCTTTGGCAGAGCCCCTGAAGAGCTTTATTAATTAAATGGTGAAAGAATGAAAAATGCAGAGAAACCCTTAAAAAACATTAAGGTATATTGACACTCAAATTGGAAATAACCATTGGTTCTGAAGAGACTAGCAAAAAAGCCCACCAAATTGGTCTATATTCATTAGCCAATCAACGGAGGAAGCAGATCCAGTACAATCAAAACAAAACCACCATTTACAAAACTAAGTAAAACAAACCTCCTTTTTACAAAATACATAAATATGCATAAAAGTAGTATAAGACAGTATATTAATCTCTAAAACTACAATCTTTCTGAGACATCTCTTAAAATTACAGAAAACAAACTAAGATTAAAAACTTAAGGTACTACATTATAATAAGAACAAAACCAAGAGTGACTTGCAAATTTTTAACAGCCAGAATGAGAGCAAAAAGTGCTAAAAGTTTTCCAGTTAACTATTCTGAAGTTGAGGTAAGGAAGAAATACAACATATTTTTCCTTAGAAAACATTAGGGAGTTTCTCTAAAGGAACAAAACACAGGACACAGCTATCTTCTTCACTGATACAGGCTTCAGAAAATAAACTCTTAATAGAAATCAGTCACAAAATTCAGCCAAAATTTGTCTTTTTAAAAGTACAGATGAAAATGTAGGACCAAAGAGCAGCTCAAGATAAATTTCATCAAGAAACTAGAGATGGCAGCAAAGTCTCAAGGTATCAGCTGAAAGTAAAAGTTAAATGAAAAGGGAAGTTCTGAATAATTCTCATAGGTTTGTCAAAACATTAAAAATTTCAGTATCTTTTTTTCTTTTTCCTTTTTTAAACAGTTACGAAAAAATGGAAACCCATTAGAAAGAACATACATAAACCACAGTAAGGCTTTATTTTTAAATGCAATGACTTCACAGATCAATTTTTAGCACATATCAGGAAAAGAAAAGCATTTTAAAACAGCTTTCAACAAAATATGCATATTTAAATGTACCACGTATCAATATTCTCAGAAGTCACCACTGATTTCTGAATGGTCTAGCCATGTATCTGAAACTGCATTTCAGGAAGGTATTCTAATCCTTTTCCTCAGCTTTGCAACTGTAACAAATACTGAAAAGCTTGGTACAGGCTCAGCTTCAGGAAGAGAATTTTCAACTCTCTGTTTTCTGCAAAGTCCTATTCTGAAAAACAACAAATATTCAGGGAAAGAATCACAAAACTTACATAATGTGATCTCATCTTTCTGCTAAATCGCATTGCTGAGAATAGTCTAAAATTCTACATTTCTGGTTTTGCTGTTTAATTCTCAAATGAAGAGATCCTGGCATATTGGAAGGCACTGTGTCAACAGCAATGAATAGCTCAGTATCTAACAACCAAGGAGAAGAACCAAATTAACAGTTCTGCTATGTATTTTGTCTGGCTACTAACTGGGATGCTTTCTCAGACCCAATCTGCCAGTCCATGCCCAGTGCAGCAGCAGCCGCTAATCACTGTGCTTAGAACACTCACTCTAAAACTGGGAGGCACGTTTTCAAGTCCTTCCCTAACACATAGCGCCTGAAAAAGCACTCACCAGGCTAGAAGATATGGGAATCAAAGGTATTCTCAACACTTCCAGCTGTTTTGTGGAATCATTTAATATTCACCAGATCACTAAGAAGGGAAAACAAGCATCCATGATGAGCACACTCACTAAGCAAAAAGAAAAAAATCTGTTTCCCAGTCTCTGTTCTGAGAGAGTTTAAAGTATTTCCTACACACAACACAAGAAAATCAACTCTACAGACAGCAATCTATTTGAAAACAATCATAACCAGCACAGCAAGCAGACAATTTAGACTTTTGAAAACTTCAAACTAAGAATCCAGGAATGCAAGAGTTGAGAAAGTACCCTGTCTCAACGGCAGCTAGGAAGCACTGAATATTTTCCAATTGGAAGTGCCTGCAGCTGATGAAAAATTGAGACTCTTTAGATCCAAGATTAGAGAAAGAGCTCCTGACATTTTAAGCACTCTGTTTATGCTTTTAAAGATAATTGAACCTTAAGGGTTGAACATCCGAGAAACTGAGCCAACAGGTAACTATTTTTTCCACAGAGGAAAAAAAAAATAAAAAAATAATTAAATAATCTTAATCTAATAGCTGTAACTGAGCAAAACAGTTCTGTGTGACCTTCAGCTTTGAAAGCCCCTTTTGTTGCTTTCATCTCTGTAATGCTGAAGGCTCTGGAATTAAGACGCTTGCAGGAACACACTAAGGAAGAGATTATCTCTAGTTTAAGGGCTGTAGAAAGGAAAATAGTGTTGGTAAGCAGCAACTGGTACTTTTCAATCCAGACTTGCTATAGATATACTAACACAGAACTTTTCCTTAAAAAAAAAAAAAGCCACAAAAAAAGAATAAAAACCAAAACAAACCAGCAGCAAAGATCTTAATTGAAAACAGCTCTTGATCAATACAATGCATCTTAAATTTAGGTGTAGAGCAAAACAAAATCTGAAAAAAGGAAGCTCAGGAAATTTTTGTTTTGAATTTACTGAATTTTCCTAAATATGCTGTCAATAATTTTGCACATAATAACATCAGAACCAGAGACAGCAGACTTAGATTTGCGTCTATAAAAATTAAAAGCACTCACAAACATTAAGTATGCCTGCAGTTCAGCATACATCCAACTGCTAATACGTAAATCCTGAAGGGCCCAACAAAATACATGCACACTTGAAGAGCACCTGTGTTAATATGCTTCAAAGAGTTAATTCAAATATTCAAAAAATTAAAATCTCAGATTTACAGTTGGTTTCCTAACTTTAATTTGACTCTATTATGTATCCAATTTAAATCCTCAATGAGGTGAGGTCCCCACATAAAGTTATTGCTTGGTTTTAATTAAAAGGAACATCTATAACGTACAGAAAGAAGGAAGAAGCAAATTAAGAATATAAAAGCAACTAAGTGTGATTTTTTTGTATGTGTTAATAATGGTCTGTTAATTTGCAACCTTTTATTAGCTTAAAACCAAACAAACAAAATCTCTTTTCCTCCTCTTTCAATTTTCTGGATTATTGCAGGAACGAGTTTGGAGGCTATGTTCCTGCTTATTATGTGAAACAGCCAAACATGCCTTAAAAAAAACAACAACAAAGCATTTTATGATATGGCCTTAGTAGTTCACTTTAGTCAAAGGTGAGGAGAGAGGAGGGGTCCTGCACACCTTATCTCTCTCCATCCCTAAGCCTTCCAGCTCCAAGTGCATTGTAGGTCTAGTCAAACCAGTGAAAACAGCAGAAGAATAACTCATTCAACAAGTGAGTACTTTTGTAGCGTACCTGGCTTATATAGAACAGAAGAATGCTAAAGCTGGCACAGAGGAAGGGTGGATCACTCAGACTATGGAAGCACATACAGACAGCAAGACCTCCTTCCTCCAGCAGCAGTAGCAAACTTAATTCAGCTCACATTAAAAAAATAGCACTTGTATACACCCACAGTGCTTCACACAGGGGCAAAAAGAGGAGAAATGCTACTTCTATCATGTCTATGGAATCTATAGACCAGCTACAGCCTGACACAGTTCTCTTTCAAGAATCATGACACACCTAAAGGGGCTGCAGGATTCCACCTCAATCCCTGCCCTGGTTAGCTGCTCTGCAGCTAGGACTAGCACTGACCAGACAGATGTTTTCTCTAAACCCATCTGAACACAACATACCTGGTCCTGCTGGATTCAAGTTCAACCCTGGCAAACCTGAAGAGCCCCACACAGATTTGCTCTGTTCCAGAAAAAGTTATTATATCAGATTGGTACCTATGTAGGAAAGATCCAATCACTGAAATACACCATTCCCTGATTTTTTTTGTAATCTTCCCAGGCTACACATATCTCCACCTTCTATATCATCTTTTCCTAACCAGTGAGAGGGGTAGAGGGTTGGTTTGGAGAAGGGAGATAAGATTACCTCAGTCACTTCTTCACTGTCCCTTCTATTTACAGGTGTATAGATCTCTTTAATTGAGCATAAATTAGTGCTTTCCCCATGTTCAAAACTGTTCCCCTCTGTTCAATATCAGAAACAACATCTGGAGCCAAAAAAAAAAAACAAAACAGAGAAAAGCATGCAGCTGACAACTCCATTTGCAGCAACAGCTGCAGGATTTCCCTCAAACAGAGTGGAAGTAAAGTAACAGGAGACCCTTCTGGCTGGCTTCTCTAAGACAGAGCATGAGGAATGCAGCCGAAAGTTTTACTCACAAACCCTTTCTGCGAAACAAAATTGGAAGAACAAAGAAGACAGAGAAATAAAAGATCTTGTCAGGACAAGTTAAATTTCCCTTTAGGAGAAATATTAATAACTTTTTTCTTTTGGTTTGCACTTTTTTTTTTTGGTAGTTTTTGTTTGTTTGGGGTGTTTTCCTCTGGAAAGAGCAATACAGCACTCTATCAAAAAGGCAGAAGAGTTGAGAAGAAGTTTCAAGGTCAAAAACAATGAACTGGGTACCACCTTTGTAAAGTTTTTTTGTTTAAAGACAACAGCTCTAACACTGGGAAAGTTCATAATGAATCCTGAAGGCACAAAATAAAAATGGATACTTTACATATCCATGTAAGAGGACATCTAGATACAGATTTCATAAAGTTCTGAGATATCTTAAAGGCCCCTGTACCTGAGAAGACTCAGCTTCACTACAGCGAAGAAATTTTTTCCTTACCTCTTTGGATCAAAAATTTCCAAACCCTAGCAACAGTGTTTAAATGAAGTCACAAGCTAACCTAAGAATCATGTGCTCCCTAGAAAAGGTACACTTTAAAATTATGTTTCTCAATCTCAACTACAACAGAACTGACAGCTTGATGAGATAAAACTAGTTTTTCAACTTAGCTGAGAGTGCTTCCAAAACACTGAACTGAAACAGAACACATTCTATACCAGTTTAAATATCCATGTAGGTCTTCTATCCCAGCTTTTACTTCTAAAATTTTACTTAGAGGCAAGTTCTTTACAGCTTTCTTAATTGAGGTATCCTATGAAATGTACGCAATATTAACTATTAGGAATAACTGCTCATATCCACACTAACTAGCAAAGAAAATGACGATGTTAGTCAAAAGTGAAATTGGAGTACCTGCAAGTAGTTACATGTGCCATTAGGTAGCCAAAGAAACAGTTGAAGGAAGCAAGTGAAAATCTATCTAAACAAATGCTATTTAGAAACTTCTGGTGGAAGGAAAACATACAGAACTTAAGGGCCACACAAAGAACTATGTAAGCATGTAAGAACTATGCATCAATTACAAATGTCTTCACATGGTGAAGGTATATTTTAAATATTGGTTTCTGAAAAAGCTAAGTCAATACAGAAATTGACGAAATATGGATAATACAAGAATTCTGACAAATCCTAAATCTGGAAGGTACAGCCCCACTGTACCTTGAATATTGCAATAAAAGACAGAAGGTATGTAGTTACTTTCTGGCTTAGCCCTTCTTACCCTACTCTAGCAAAAACGGTTAACCAAGGGAAGGTCACTTCTGTCATTTAAGAATAGATTACAAAATAGTCTTTGGTCCTTTTTGTCCAAAATTTATCCTGAAACATTTTTCTAGTTGTTTCTCTGAGAAGACATCTTTGTTTATCATATGAACTGAAGTGAAAAATCAAACTCTTATTATAATGCAAAGGTCTTTTACGGTCAAGGTCCAAAAAAAAAAAAAAAAAAAAAAAAAATTAAAAAAATTATTTATTAAGAATGTGGCTTAAACACTAGTGACACTACTGCAGCTGAAACGCCAAATCCTGCTGTGCACCTCTGTTTCTCACAAGGGAGGCATTCCTTCTACCCATAGACATCTTCCAATAAACAATGTAACTCACTCTGAATACAGCAGAAGTTTGTTAAAATAAGTTACTAACTGAACACTCTAACACACAGTTCAATTTACAGCTATGTTGAAGCGAAGGCTCTCTCTTCCTATACTTTTATATGCCTTACCTAGGTATCCCTTAAATGCTTATCTGATATATGGAAAGTGTTTCTTGGGGTTCTTCTGGTGGACACATTGGCTGATTAGTATGCTACCTTAGGAGATCAGGCTAACTTGTTAAACAACTAGGGATGATAATTCTGGCCAAGTGTGTAATATAACTTCTGTATATGCACTTTCACATCGTATATTAAAAAAAAAAGTATTCACATCCAGAAAAAAGGAGAATTCATATGATTTTTAACTCCAAAACTTGGCATAAATTACTTACTTTTAACAATAACCATTTTCAATTCTGAAGTCACCATCCCGTAAATGGTACAGGTGACTACAGGTTTCTGCAAAGTGATCTTTGGAAACATCATGTTAGGGTTAATACTGCTCAATTACCTTTCATTGTCATGACATCAGTATAAAAGACTATAAAAAGGCCACTGTAACAGACAGAGGGCTAAGAAGGTGAGTGGCTGTTGACATAAAATATAGGTCTTTTCGTTCCCTAATATTTCTTTATTTGGGAGCACTTTATCTCACTCATTGTGTTTGAATTGAAATGATTATCAGGGATCACTTGAGTCCTAAAGTCTAGTCCCCATTCTTCATGGCAACAAAGTTTGATACTATTTTAATAAAAAGATCAAATTCAACTTAGCAAATATTCAAGATAAAGTAGCTTCTTTTTGTCCCACAGCTTCTCACAGCTGCTCCAGAATCTCAGTAGTAAATTAGTCTAAATCTTCCAATTTTCAGCCTCCAATTATTGGGGACTATTCTGCACACATTTGCTTATCTGCTCTTACCTTCAAGGGCTTCCTTCTCTTGGGTGCTCAAGCAGAAAAATATATTTGTAAAGCCCTTGCACAACCTTTCTTAGTTTGCATTTTCTTAGATCAAGTTCCTTCAAACACTCCTCCTTAAGTGAGCCTCTACTTCCCAATCATTACAGTCATCCCATTCACATCGTAAGGATGTATGCAAGAATGCAGCTGCTTATCAAAACAACACTAGCAAAAGCCACACAAATGGAGAGTACTGATTACATTGTTGTACTCTGGAACTAGGTACATTAATTCTACTCTATGTTCAGCTACAGTTGAACCTCTGAAGTAGATAGAACCTCTTAAGAAGAAACAGGTCACTATTATGGTTCAAATCCATAGCAGAATATTCCTGTTCCCTCTTCCCAATCTGTGAATCTGTAATATAGCTGGCTTGCATTTTTAATTTGGTTTGTCAAAATTATATCCATCAGTTATTTGCATCAGTTTTACAGGAGATGCAAAATTTCAATGGTGTGCTAAAGTACATTTGAGAGTCAACAGCATTCTCACTCCTGTGCAGATAAAATGGAAGCAATAATGAAAAACAATATTACTGAAACCATCAAAATATTTCTAGATAGTTTTCTTAGCACAATACTTATAATTACTAAAATATTTCTTGGACAAGGAGTCCATGAACTCGCTCCTTCCTTTCCTAAACACTCCCAGACTGGAGCACAGATCTAAAGCGTCTCCATCTCAAGCTAAGAACTTAGGATGGAACTGCAACCACCATCCCCTTATCTGACTTCAATGGGATACAAGCCTTCATACTTTAATGGAAAAAAAAAATAAAAAAATCCTCTGTCCCACTTCTCAGCCCAAGACCTCACACCTTCCCCTCATATCTCCTGCAGTGTTCATACAGTGCTGGTAGGCTGCAGAAGAGAGGAACACCTGCAGGCTCTAGGAGCTTTAACTCCTCTCTATGAGGAAAAGCCTAAGCAGAGAGATTCATCCCATCACAGGGGAAGGAGGGGTGAAAACAAACTAAAATCTTCAAGAGTGCAGTGCAGAAGAGGACTACACTGAATGCAGCCATATTGCAGAGAACACTTGAAAGCTACGATACTATTAGCACCAATCATCACATCATACTAAAAATACCAACAACTGCACTACTACTACTACTACGCACAATGATTGCACGTACATGTGGTCCACAAGTGCAAGACAAAATTACAAAAATTTACAGTTTAAGTGATTATTAATATAAAGACTAATGGTTCAGTTGTGATCAATACTCTTTTTAACACAAACTTTTATCAATTTTATCACACGGAATTTACAACTTAAAATTCTGGGAGACATTTTTAAGCAACCTGCAACGCTACTATTAGAGAGAGCAGACGATCTTTATGCTACACCTCTAATGCAAATATAAACCAACATGAATCTCAAGAGGTACAGAAACTCAAAACCAGATAATGTAAAATAAAGTCCTTGCAAAACGAGGACTCTATCTACCCTGAAAGCCATGCTTCGGTCTTCCAGATTCAACACCAACTAAAGATAGACATTCGCTCTTTGACATGAAGACAACTACTGCTTTGTCCATGTGGAGCTCCTATGATAAACTCAGAAAAGTTTTCACTCCAGATGAATAGCCAAGATGTTTCAACTCTATACCTACTACATTTTATAAACTACTCAATGTATTTTGAATAAAAACTTTAATTAATAAAATAAAGAAGTACACTTAGTACTATTATCTGTGAACAACATCAAATGCATAACAAAAGGCTTAAATCTTTCAGATTGTATACCTCTCAACCAATATACAGGAAGAATCTCTCCAAAGTTACCTGGAAGCAAGCTGGATAAAAAAATAGCACACCTGTGGTTTTCATCACTACCAGTTATCCCAAGATAATACATTTTTGAAGGCTCATATAGAAATCCCCAATTTACTTCTTGCTTGAAGTGTGTTTGTCTCAGCTAAATCTGAAGACAGGAACCTAGAACATACAACTAGTAAAGCAAAAACTACATGACTACATGTTTGTGTCATAAACATCACTTTTAAAAGTTCAACAAGAAGTTTGGATTATTACTCCACTTTTTATCTCCATATAGCTTTCAGTGATGGAAAGATATACTGGAAATATATTCAAATGAAGATTTCCCTTAAATTTATTTTAAAAGAAATATGAACTAAAATTTCTCTCTATCCGTTGCAGCCTTTCTTTTCTCCCACACCCATCCAAAATAAAATTGTGTGCTTGCAGAACTTAAACACATTAAATGTCACATAATAAACAGTTTATCACTGTCATTCCAATCAATTCATTCATATGATGCTGCATTATAATTGTTCCACAGTCCAGCACACCAAAGGCTATTACCACTGCATTTACACAAAGTCTTATCAGTTTATTGTATTTAAAAGCGTTGGAATTTTATCCTTAAGATCAGAATATGCTTCAACAAATTGGACAGCATCCTGTCAGCTAAGAAACTCCTTAATTCTCTAGTAAATTGTATGGGAACTTTTACTAAATATTCAGACATTTTACAGGCAAAGATCTCTTTCCCACACCCTTTGTGAAAATACCTTTTACTACCTTTTAACGACAGTGGTAACTACCTATTTAGGAGAGATAAATTACACATTTTAATATTTCATGTGTTTGAAACACAAATCAGGGCCAGATGTGCTATTTGCAAGAACTAAATTACTGTATCAATCAATAATATATCACAGGAACATGCAGACATTTACTGGATGTTTCACTGAAAGATACTTAGTAAGATGCATATATAGCAATTCAAAGCAGATTTACAGCAGCTTTCCTCGTGTTGTTTAAAGACGGGCAAGGTGGTACCCAAAATCCGTAAGCCAAATAAAGATGCTGCATCCTTGGTACCGCGGAAGTCACCTGCGTAATATTGCAAAGAAAAAGGAATACTACCTATACAACTGTACATGAAATTGTATATATATTTTAATCTTTTTTTTTTTTAGAGGACTGACATCTGTGTGGAAAAGCCTGAGCAATCACAACGAGTTACCAAGACTTCACACCATCACTGCTGTTATTTTCAGTGATCCACCCTGGTTTTGCTACAGTGCTCTTGGCATCATCACGCTGCTGTGATTCAATATTTATCTGTTATATCAAGTTACATCACAACACTATCTATACTACCTAAAACTATCTTAGGTAATATCTAATCCACAGTTTTTGAGCTCTCTCTTCAAAATTCTCCAATTAGAAAATAAAAAGTCATTTGAGATGTGCAAACATCTGGACCCCTGTGAATCATCCATTCTCTGAGAGGGTGTGTGGTCATGCATAACCTTCTTTCTAATGACAGATAATCAGGTACAAATAAAATAGTGTGGGAACTGCAGCGGTTAGCATAAAACCACTTGTGAAAGAAGTGTGCCAAAAATTGCCTTTAAAACACGCTTAGTAACAGAGTTTTGTTTCTTAGCTACAGAAGCACCTTACCAACAACCAGCATTAAGCTAAAGCAATCGCTTGCTGTTTAGGACAGCAAACAAGATCCTTTAAGCTTAACATTTTAAGAAGTTGTTCGTGTTAAGAGAAAGGTAGCAATATCTTGTGAAATGACAGAACTGAGCGCTGAAACTTCTGCTGACAACCGAGTTGCCTGCTATGTCCAAGTCCAGCGTTTTAGTATAATCCTGATGAAAGATTAATTCTAGAACATTTTTACCCGTAGCTTTGAAAGTGGACAGTACTTGATATTAACTGAAAAGCATACCGGTGGAGAGCAGGCAAGAGAATACATGCAGAAAAAAAAATATCTGCTTCTAATCAAAACAAGGGGAACAGTTATTATTACCAAATTGTCAGAAAGAAAAAAAAAAACAAAACCAAACTGCAAACACATTGAACAGTGTCCCTACTAAAGCTTCCACAGCAATCTCAGCTTTGGAATCAGAAACACATAGAGAAATAGGAAGTCACAATATTGCTACATCTTTCATGTCCATTTTGCAACACAGTCACAACTAGAGAAAATACATGAAAGATGACAAATAAAGGTGCGATTAAACAGACTGAGACTTGAACTGTCATTTTCATCTACCGTACAACAGCGGCACCCTGAAACAGGCAGCTGGGGAATGCTAGCAACTACCTCAACTCCCAGGCTTGACACAAGCCTCGAACATTGGTTTAATAGCAGTTGCATAATAAGACTGAAAAGGCCAAGCACTCCTACTGTCTTATATATCTCCATTTCCACACGAATGAGAGCGGAGGGAAAGATCTGGACGAAAATCGAGCACTACCCGAGCGTCACTTAGCACTGCCACTAACAAGCTGGTTATTATGCAGCAAAGAAGAGGTAAACCCAACACCTGGCGCACAAATATGCAGACACCCAGCGAATAGGTGGACCTACAGAGAGATATCTTCCTTTTCCCTTCCCCAATAGGCAATCCTTAATGGGTGTGCCAGGAATGGGATATAGAGGGGAGGAGAAGAAAAGGGGTGGGAAGTGGTTGCCGCTTGCTGCAGCCAGCCTGAGTGATGGTTAGGTGGTTAATCATGGTGGCTGAGGAAACATCGGGTCACTTCTCCCCGCTCGGCCTCCCGTGTAATAACGAAGGTGGGCAGCGCGGCGGGGGNNNGGGGGGGCGGGGCCCCCCTCGCCGGGCCCCCGCCCCCAGCCAAGGGGGAGGGGGGGGAGGACCCGGATCCCGCACCGCTCGCACGGACCCGCTGGCGGCGGCGACTCAGGTGGGTGCCGAGCAGAGCATCCTTCTTCTCCCCCCGCCCCGCAACCAGCGGGAGGGGCCGAGCACGGGGGCACCGCCGCCCCCTCCCCCGCTCTG
>VWZK01021878.1:0-81427 GCA_013396935.1 Baryphthengus martii | reverse complement strand
CCAGGCGGGGCTCAGGTACCGACCTTCCTTATCTCCCCCGCCGCCCGCTCCCCGCTGAGCGCCAAGGTTTCACGCGGGGCCGGCGGCAGGAGGACCGGCGACCCTTCCGCGCTGAGGCCCTGGGGTGTGAGGGAGCGCGGCCCTGGAGCCGGGGCCGTGTGATTCGTAGGCAGAATGTGGGAAGGGGAGAGAGGACACGGGAGTTGCCGCGCTCTCAGTGGGTAGCTAAGGCCGCTGCTTAGGTGAAGGGTTCGGCGCTTCATTCGGCGGCACACACGCTTGCCTGATCTGTAGTGACCGACGTCCCTTTAAGTTTGCACAAACCCGGCTGTTGTAATAAAGAACGTCTGTGCAAAACAGCGCTTGTGGAGCTTTGTCCAGAGGCGATTAATGTGCTTTTTTACTGGTTTTGGTTTTTTTTGTTTGGTGTTTTTTTGTATTTTTTTTTCTTTTCCCCAAAAGGATCTAAGTATTTCCTGGAGTACAATTCGAACCCTCTTTGTTATTAGGAAAACAGTAATCTCATTAGCCCTAAAAGTAGTGAATGAAAAGAACCGTTTGAGAGTGCTCTTGCATACGTTCTTCCAGTTGGGCAAGTGACTGGTGGTTGTCATTTCTCTTAACAGCTCCTTTAAAACATTGTCCCAGACAATCTGGTGAATTTTAAAACACTAAGTACTTACCTGATGTATTGTGTTGTGCGATTCATAACATGATGTACAGAAGAGCTATTTACAAAAGACAGGTGTAAGTTACACATGTGTGCTTTTCCAATTTTTTAATTAGATGGTTTGTGGAAGAAAGCGCAGCTCTTTAGAAGGAATTAGTTAGGAACCATTGCTGTTTCACAAAGTATTTGCCAAAGTACTTCAGGACGTATGAAACTTCTTGAAACTTATTAACAAAGCTAAATTTTACGTTTGTTCCTCACACAGAGGAAAAAACTTGTCAAAGCAGAAATATCTGATGAAATGGTTCAACGGCTAGCTTTAAAACACACAGCAGACAACACTTCCCCAAGAACACCTTATTCCTGTGTCCAGATGAACTGAGAAAGAAATAAGCAGAGAAAATAGTTGCACAATGGTAGAATGTAAGGTGAAAGACATTACCATGAGTCTGTGCTCTGTACCATACTAACCTTTAAAAAAATATTTAAACAACATGTGCTATTTGGAATGCAAATGAAAAGCCAGTAATTTAGATTGTTCCTTAAATTTAACAGAACTAAAGAGGTGGGCATTTTTTCCCATTTTGTGGGTCCTTTAGGCTGAAGTACCACATAGGCCTCAGGGTAGTAAGTTTTAGAATATGAGTGAGGGTTCGTTATGTTTTGAGCTGAAGTTGTCATCTTGACTATATGTGGAGCCAGCATTAGAAGTTAACATGAAAAAGCCATTAAAAAACACACAAGGAAGAAAAATTCTCGGATCCCTTCCTGAGCTGAGGCAATTGTTTTTTCCACTCTAGCAGGTTCGCTTCACAGAGGTCTCAACTTCCCCAGGACGCCAAGTGCCAAGAATCACACCAGGCAACATCACCTGGGTGTGGCATTAAACTGAGAACTGGGAATACCAAGGGGAGGGCTTTGAGCCAAAACACTGTAATAGAACAAACTCTTTAAGAACTTTGGAGGGCACGTGGGTCTGTTTGGGGATGACATGGCACATAAGCACAGTTTTCTGCTGGTGAACATTGTCTCAAAGCAGAGGTGGAGAGTTAGAGTTGTGGGAAGGTAGTTTCTTGGAAGACACTGAACAAAACCGAACTTTCACTGGGAGAGATGGTTCATTCCTTGGCATCTACTTGAAGGGTCCTACTACCTTCCAGGAAGGAGGATAGCAGCTCCTTTTTTATTAGATGGGCTGAGCTTCCCTTTTAATTTTTATTTTTTTAGCCATTTTGGAGCAAAGACACGCTTGTTAGAGCAGCTGTAGCATTCTTTGCTTAGGCTGGCAAGAAGCAAGATGAATCTATCAAAGTCTACAAAGGTGTCAGTTGTCCACATTCAGTGCTGCGGGACAGCAAATGCTACCTAGTGTTTGAGTTGCATGAGGAGAAACTGTCCGGACTATGATTTGTGTGCAGATCTGTATCGTAAAAAACGCATACTGAACCAGCAAACACAGCAAGGATACCACTACATCAGCAATTGCTAGAACAAATGAGAGCTATACTGTAACTCAATTTCAGATTGAACGGGATGAAGAAAAGACGAGCATTGGTTTGCCAGCAGCCAATAGTATGACCATCCAAGCAATGCGTATACAGGTAAGTTTGCGATCATGAATTTCAGCTGCTAGTTTGAAAGTAGTCTTTCCCTTTCCCAGGCAGGCGTTCTTGATTTTCACCCATGAATCCAATACATCTCCTTACAGGTTTTGGGTTTAATTGAAAATTTAAGACTAAATTCTGAAATATGCGCATCTGACATCTTAAAAGGCACGTGACAATAATGTTTGACGTACATACAAACAGAAGAAGCTTTACGCTTGAGACTTGGAGTGATTTACTGGCAAGGATAACGGTTGGTTTGAAAACAGTTCAGGGCATCAGTCATTTCAGGGCTGGGAGAGGAACTTCATGGGGAAATAGAAAGAAAAAGGCACTGACTGTTCACAGGGATGAAATGCTTTACAATCCCTGGTAGGCTTCCTCAAACCACTGCATGCGTTTGAGCTGCCTGTCTGTCAGATTCTGAACTGCCAGGTTAAGGTGGTGTATTTTTAGGCAAGCCACTATTGTTTTTATTCAAAAGTATTTTAAAAGTCCTAAGAAATAGCTGAGTGTGGAATTGGGCGCTGGAAAACACTTTTCTTAAAATTTTATGGGGTTTTCAGCCTTTATTTGGCTGTGGTCTTTGCTGAGTGCGCATATACAGTCTGCACCTTGTTGGTGAGCCACGGAGCAGGTAAGTTGTTCAAAGGTTGTTTATGGAGCCGTAGTTATGTTACATCCAAACCAGCCTTTACAGTGTTTTAATTTGAAGGATTGATGTAAAAGGTACGTAATGATGAACAAGAACTTTTAAGGATCCAACAGTGTTCTGTAACCCAACAGATGTAGGAAGCACCAAATTCTGTGCCTCAGATTCCGAGTATAACAGGGTCCCAGGTACTTTGAGCTGTAACCCAGGTATTAATTCACCCCCTCTTGCAAAATTTGAGGATGGTACCGGCAAGATGAACATGAACTGTTAGTACTTCATAAGAGGGAGTATTGGAGGCCTACCTGCTTTCTGTCCAACTGCCATATTGTTTAGGAGCACAAATTCCATGTACTGAAAATAGTTCGTATTTTGGGCAAAAGAAATGTATTTTGGTCTCGATGAAAAGATACAATGTTTTGATCATGACAGGCACAGACATTTTCAATCCTTGTAAAAAATATCGGTCAAAAGAACCCTAAAAAGCCATCAGCCAACCCTGAATAAGTCTGGATAACTTCTTCCACGGGTATATAATTAAACCAACTTGAAAATCTACTATGTGGCAGGGTAGTCTGCAGCTGCAGAGCTCAAGTGTAGCACACTGCAGAAGTCATACCATGCTGTAATTAAGGAGGCCGGCTTTCTCACCGATGCGTGTCTTAACAGGTGAATCATGTTTGTCTAGGAAGAGAGATCTCCAACTGCATTTTTTTTCCTTAGTGGAGATTTTTTTTTTTAAGTTCCTCTACAGCATCAGTTCTCCATTGTTCATTGAGAAGTGAACTTTCACTGCCACCCTTCCTCACCAAAGACACTATCAGGTCTCTTTTCTGCAGCCTCCTATCTTCAAAGGACGGTTGGAGCTTATCTCTGGGATCCGTACCTTGCCCCTATCTAATTCTGTTGAAATTGACCCCCAGGTTCAAAAGTTCCTGGGAAAGATACAGGCTTGTAAACATAGGTGAACATGGCAAAGCATAAACATCATTTCCTCAGGCAACCAGCTGAGAGCTGCCTCTTTGGAGCAATTCTTTATCACTGCCCTTCAGACAGGGTGACCACATCTTTTCGCCAGACCCAGCCATCCAGATGGGAGAGAGTGCCAGGTCAAGTAATCAGCCAGGCCTTGGTCAATGAATGGTAAGGGAAAAAGTTGCATTCCTCATCTATAAATAGACCATAGTCATAATTAAACATAAATTACAGTAACACTACTGAAGATAGTGAACTAAAGCAAAGCTGAGCCCGTCTGTTACTGCCAAAGAAGCTCATGGTCGGCCCTTCAGAATCAATTTCCAAAGGAGAAATTGTCCAAGATAGGACTACCAACAACAAAAGAGAGGAGAAAGCTTAAAAATTATACCAACTTGTACTTAATAGTTTCTTTTCTAGCCATTCCCTGCCGTTCTGGTTATTTTTCCCTCCCTTGTGTTCTGTGTACCTGTGAACAATCTTGACTGGATTACTGGGGATGCTTAGTTCTTTTCTCCCCATCTGCAGCTTTTCTTCATTGATAGGTATGGATTAAATAATAATTGAGGAAATTATCCATGATGCTTTTATCAAAGCATTTTTTAATTAAAAAGTTCCTACAAAATGTACACAGGATAAAACCAGGTAATAAAAACAACTCAAAATTCTGATTATCTTTTCATCATTATCCTAAATAGAAATTTTCAATCATATGCTACAGTCATGCACCTTTATACAGAAAAAAAAAAATTAAAACCACTTCATAAGGACGGTATCAAAATGCTATGTATTAGAACAGAAATAATAAAAAAAACAACCAACAAAACCCTCTTATATTTTCCTTTCATATCTGTCTTTTCTTCTTTCTTGCAGTTCTCTTGCTGTCTTTTGTAGAAACGTATTAAGCTCTTTTGAGTAGATGGGTGCCACCCTAATAGGAACTCCAGAAGAGCCCTGCAAAGTGGAGTAAGAGCCCGGAGAAGCTTTGATGTAGATAAATGGCATCTAGAGCAAATCCGCATCTATGCCATCCCTACATGATGCTGGAGTTGGAACTGGTGGTTTCAGTTCTGGAAAGAGCCCTCAGATTCACCCTGTCAATGTTCTGAAACCATTGCTGCAGGGTGCAGTGGCAGTCAAAAAATGTCAATAAAATAGTGGGCATAACAGGACAGGCATGAAAACAAGGCAGAAGGTGTCATTTTGCCTCCATACAAACCTCTGATGCACCCACAGCTGGAGGACTGGGACATTTCAGACCTCCCCATCTCTAGAAGAACACAAAGAAGTTCACAAAATAACAGAGAGAGAAGGGCAATAAAAAGAAATCAAGGATGAATCAGCTGCCTTGCTGGGAGAGGGCAAAAGGCTGGGACTTGTCAATTTGCAGAGGAGACACCTGAGGTAGGATATGGTCGAGTTGTACAAAATCTTGAAAGTGGTAGATAAGGTGAAGGCAGAACTGTTGTTCACCAAATCCTGCAATACTAAAACTAAGGGATGCGCAGTAAAATGTTGGAAGGTAGTTTGAGACAGATGCATGAAAATGCTTTTTAAAAACAATATACGCACACAGGATAGTGGACTTTGAGAACTTGCTGCCACAGGACGCTGTGGACACCAATAGTAAGAGCAAATTCAGAAAGGAATTAGATCATCTTTATAGACAAATACTGGAAGGAATAGGCAGGGGCATGCTATCCCTTTACAACAAAGGGAGATACCGAGGAAGTGGAAGGGAAACAAACTGCAGATAATGGCAAGGCTTTCATGCACTTTCTGAACTATCTCTTACTGCCACAGCTTCATTTTCATTTTTGAAGGTGTAAATAAAGTCATTCACTACAAATTATGCAGTTGACTTCTTCACATTCACAGAAATCAGAAGAGTTGGCAAAACTGGAATGCAAAGAAAATCCTTACCCAGGAAGAGCACATTATTGATCTCAGTCTATCCCTTGTCAGGCAGGTAGGGCTAGGTGGACTTGTTGGGGCATTTCTTTTATTTTCAACCTTTTAGTTTCGTCCTATGTTTCATTTTTCATTCCCAGCTTTGTCCTTTGTTTTGTCCTCATTCTGCCAACAATTTATTTTCCAAGCCCTATTTATGAGGTTTGAGATACCTACTTTTTCTTATTGCATTTCCCGGATCGCTATTTCTATTCATGTATAGTAGTACAACACAAAGAAGTCTTACATTGAAGACTTCTAAGACACAGCTATGGCTTTACCACTTATCCTATAGCCTCAGGGTAAGCCAAGCTTACCACATTTTATAACTTCAGAAGAGAATACTAATTCTGTAAGTAATTACTTGCCAAGTATTCCGTCTTCCTCCTTGTCATTCAGCTTTTTTTTTCCTTTCCTCGTGTTTTTTCTCAGCCTACTTTTTATTCAGCTGGGGAATAGCTTCACAGAAAGGAGCTAACACTGCTCTGCCTGGCCACTTCATTACTTCCCACTTCCTTCTCCCTCTTCCTTATGCTTCCCCTTTGTGAAGTGTTATGCTGACACTATATAATTATTCACACTCAAAATTCCAGGGTCTTTTATCCTTCGAGAACAAAATCACCTACAATGGAAGGAGTTAGTATCAGCTTCCTCATTTGGACTGGCCAAATTACCATTGAGAAAGCTTCTTGTAAATCCTTTGCCTGCAGAAATCCAAATTCATAGATCGTTTGCAACAGATTTGAAATTTAGCAAGGAAGAAGTCCTAGAGGGCTAAGTTGTATGCTTTTCTGTGTCCCATGAAATTCTATTCAGGTCTGACAGGGGGAGAAACTGGGAGAAAAATATACTTTTTCCTATTGCTTATGTTGGCAGCAGCACTCTGGCAGCCATCCAAGGGGACTGGCCACGGGCATTCTCGTTGCAGGCGGCATCCACTGCACACAGCGTTGTGCTGGGAGCCTGACACTCTGACTGTAGCTAAAAAGCTGTCATGAAAGTAAAGTTTGGAGACAGCAGAGAGAAAAAAACCCAAAACCATGCTCTGTAATAGCTCTCTCTAAACTCAGCACATAGTATCTCTTTGATATGTTCCTTTATGGGCTCAGGGGCACCCTTTGAAGAAATTCAAGCCATACTCCTCTGAGGATCACCTGTGCACTGCACATGGTCCAAATTTCAGCAGAGATTTTTATGAGTAGCTTGGGGCTTTTTCATTTAGGAGGAAACAAGTACTTATGCAAAGGCAAAATATTTTTTTCTTTGGGAAAAGGCATTTGTGTGCTATGGATGAGACTGTTTTCAGGACTGCTGCCCTACTTGCTCTCACAATTAGATTGTTGCTGGAAAATGTAACAAAAGGTGGGAAGAAGTGGGAGGAGAATCTTGATGTTAGGACCAGAGATTGACATACAGGTGAACAGATAGTTATTTACCTTATAGTAGGGTGTGATACCTGGTGATGCTTTGCTCACTGTTTATACATGAGGCCAAAATTCTTAGCTTCAGGATTTTTTGGCCATCAGCACTTACCTGGAGACAAGACTTCACCTTCAGTTCTCTCACATCTCCAGGTGTACAGCAATATCAAACATCTTTCTCTGCTCTTTCACCAATGTAAAATCCGTATGTTACTTTGGAGCAGAGAGAAACCAAAGGTCATGAACATATATAAACACTGAACTGACAAGAAAGAACTACGAGTAGCTGTTCTAACTTTCTATGTATTTGTCCTGGTTTGAGTTAGAACAGAACAATTCTGTTCAGTGATTTTACTTTTCAGCTCAGTTCATTTAACTAACTGCACTTTCTTAAATTAGCAGCCTCTTTTCACCGGCAGTGCCTGCTTCTGGCAGTGATAATGCTCCATGTTTAGAGTTAATACCAGGGACTGGTGTGCAGACCAAGGCCACTGCTAGATCCTGTGTACCAGAATGAGGGGTGCAGAAAGTAAAACCCGCATCTGTGGGGAGGAGCAGACAGAGAGGTGCCCTTAAACTGACCAACGGGGTATTCCATCCCTTAAATGCCATATTTGGCTCCTGGGGACCCTTGCTCAGTTGTTCTTGGCTCGGAGGCTCTTGCTCGGGGCCTGTGCTTGGATTCTTCATCGTTCCTTCAATGTCTGGAATCCAAGCAGGACCTCAGATCCTGATTGGAGTGTTCCTGAATCCAGTACCGGAATCCAGCTCCTGAACATCGTTCCTGTCTGCTGCTGGGCCCTGTCTGGGACTCTCCCAGTGCCTGCTCTACAACATCAGTAGTGACGGTGATGTAATTGCTATCAAGGGGTTTTGGGTTCGATACTGGTCTTGTATACATTTGTATATATTCCATTTTATTCTTCTTATTATTTTCAATTTTCATTCAAGCTGTTCTGGTTTCCCTTTCTAATCAATAAGTCTCTCTCCTTTATTCCTTTTCTCTTCCCCTTTGGGGAGGGATGGGCGGTTAACAGAGAGCATCTGTTATAGGTAGTGGGCTGCCCTGACCCAAAACCATGATAGTATTTTATAGATAAAAACTCCTAATCACAAGCTCTGTCTGATGCTGGTGATGTCCATAATGTGAGCAACACAAAAACATCTAGCAGAACTAAATTCTGAAGATTTTATTTTTACTGTAAATTAAAGAGGACAAAGCTGTAGGAGTAATTATGTATTCTGTGAGGAAAAGAGCCAGAAATAACACTTTTTGATGAAATCTAAATAATTTCTGCTTTAGTCATCCTAAAGCTAGGCTCTTGATGAATGTATTTAGAATGTATGGTTGCTTTAGAAGGAATTCAAGGAAATACGGTTTTGATGATGAAGAAATGGGCATCTGTTTTAACATCTCTTGTCTTCCCCAGCCTATGGAACAGATATCTGTGTTGCCTGTCACTCAGACTCTGAACTATCCACTTATAGTGCAGTGTTTTTAGACTAATTAAAGCCATCCCTGTTTCTGCCAGTTCACCCAAACCTCTAAACTGTAACAGGCACAGGAACAGAGAAGTGTCTCTGAGGCCAGCCCAGAGCAGGAATAGACACTGGTGTCCTTATTATGCTGTCACTATGTGTTATTCAAATCCTTCAGACTCCCTTGCTGTTTGGATTCTTTTGGAGGAAGATTTACAAATTCTGTTATGTGCTCCACACCCACAAGCTTTGGGTGTGCCTATGCTCAGTCATTACAATTTTGGGTAAAGGATAGTTCTTAGAAAGGAGGCTTGAGTTCAGTCATAATAACTGGTTCTTTCAAAGACAAAACAAAAACAAAACAGGATCAAGTGTTTTCTTGTTTCAGAAGAGAGGAGATGCTATCTAAGAAACTTCTAACTTGGCATTGCTATCTAATAATTGACTGCTAAGTACTTATTTACATGAGTTGAAAAACTGTGACTCATAGTACTCGGCCTGATGGTGGTTGTGTTTTCCTGCCTTGGGTGCCTTTGGTTGGAAGTATGAAGGTAATCACTGCAGATGTTGTCCACAGTTAGTTTTACCTGTCCAGAAGCAGGTCAGCTCAAGAATGTGAAGGGCATGCACACCAGGAATAGAATATATATAGCAAAACACACTGTTATTGCCCCTGTTGTATAGCTACATCTAGTGTCCAGCTGGTCAGGTAAACTAAGATTTTGGCAAGTGATCATTAATTCTGTTTTCTCATTTTATGAATTTCTAGTATGAATCATTTTATGCAATTTTAGACACCGATGCTATAGAGGTCTGCATCAGAGCTAGTTATCTGAGCTTCCTTTACTGCCAGTCAACAGACAGAGCGATTTCGCGAGCGTAATCACTGGATATCCTGGGAAGGCAGCGAGTAGCTCAGCAAAGTTCCTAAGTTTCCCTTATAAAAAAAAAAAAGAGATATTTTGCCGTTGATCTTTCAGAGGGGATACTTTGAAGCATTCCATTAATATAGTTATGAATGCCCTAAAAGAAAAGAAGAAAATTACTAGCTTTTTAAAAAGTAATAAGAAATGTATTATTTTTTCCTAGATTTCCTGGTTTGGATTTCACCTTCCCTTGTAGTGAAAAAGATGTCTCCTCCATGTGTCTGGGTCCTACGACCAGCAGGCACCATGGAGTTTGATAAGGATCTGCCTTACTTGGAGTGTGAGCTCTTAACAAGAGCATTGCATTTTGTAGCTTGTATTTAACAACTGGTTCAAGCCAGAACTTCTTAAAGACGTGATTCTCAGCAACTTCCTTCTGCATCCTGAAATCAAACATTAACATAATAAGGAAATTCAGATACTAACTTAATCTAACTTAATGAAGAAGCACACCTTCAATTAGTCTCTGAGGTACTCTGTGCCGATTCACAGAATTGGAAATCTCTCCTAGAGTATCAATACTCTTGTTGTCAGATGGCAGCAAGTCTGGTAGTTCCACGTGTGCTGTGTCCTGAAACTAACTCATCTCAACCTGCTGCAGCTGTTGGCTGCCAGGATTTCTCAGGTAAAATGGCTATGTTGGTTCTCCTTCTCTGGAGAAAGTCCTACTTAGTTCTCTGCATATGTACACTTGGTATGTCAAGTTTTTCTCTGACCACAGGATATTTCTTGTGACATTATTGCTGTTTGCAGGCATTGCTTTTCATTGTAGGTACTCTCACAGTTGTTTCTTACAAAATGTCAACAGCTCTCAGGACCTTAGATTATGCTTTTACCTTCCCCTGACCCTGTGTTTTTATGCATATATCTACTGGTTACCCTGACTTTGACATGAGTTCCTAATAGGCTCTCAAGAGCTGGCACTCATTTCCAGTTTTCTGTTGAATAAAATGTAAGCAAGTAACAAGTCATGTTATGTTGGTACCACTCCAAGTGGAGATCAGAATTGGCGTCTGTTCCTGTGTATTCTTTAATGTATTCTGCTACTCTTCAGAGGCTGGAGATAATGGAGGTTAATGTTATATGACTAAATTTATATTTCAGAGCAGAATAGTTAAACAGAAACCTGATAAATGTCACACATTGCTATATCAGGTAATACAGGGCCTAGTATATCAAATCAAATTTGGGATGTCAGTTTTCTAAGCTGTTATGTTTTCTAGCAATGCTTTCTCTGGAAAATAATATTCTAAATGCATATCTAGGAGTAAGGGACTGCTGACTGTATATTTTCATTTTCCAACCAGGACATGAAAGTTTGTTTCTCTTCTGCACTGCAAATAAGAAGTTGCTGTGACATGTGACAAGTCTTAACATTTCCTTAATGACATTGTTTAAGATCAGGACAAATCTCTGGTGCTTTTCTTAAAGTTTTCAGTCCCTAAATGATCGATACCTCTGTCCATTTTAATAATTTTTCAATAATGTTTTAAAAATGGCTGCACCGGTGTCTTTAAGCATCCATCTGGCACTAAGAGCTTCCCCCAACTCTAGCATGATAAAAATTATTAGTAAAGATGGTATAATATACTGGGCACAGTATGTAAATAGTTTTAATTACATTTTTTAATAAGCTTGTTTGTAAGAGCAGTTTTGACAATCAAAGTCTGTGTTTTGTTTCCACTGTTGCTTTTTATCTGCCTGATTCACATAAAATCTGACTCTGGACTTTGAACTATGGCCCTGTTGTTAAATAGGAGAGCATGTCTCCAACCTCTAAAACTTTCCTAGCTTTACATCTAACTTGCATGTCCCGTATCTGTACTCTTTAAGGTACTATTTCCCAGGTCCTTCTGGCTGACAGTCACTTTCAGCTGAAACTGAAATCTGGGGAATAAAGAGTGTGAACATTTCTAGTGGTGAGGCTGTTGACTGTTGCTTCCCTCTCCTTTTGAGGGCACTGGCATTTTGTTGACACTTGCAACACATGCTGCTGCCTTACAGCTCAAAGAGGACTCATGCCACTGCCTTACTCGGAGGGGGTGGCAGAAAACTTCATGTTGTGATTACTTTTACATGCCTCTCTAACTCCTTTAGTTTCTTAAAAACGTTGTCACTAGCGGTGGTGCTTGTTTCTCAAGCACTTTGCTAAATCTTCTGTTTTGTAGAGCGGCAGGCTTGGAAAGCTGGTTCTGGCAGCTCTGCCAGGCACAAATTTGCCTACAACATTCGTGTCTCTCTAAGGAATCTTTAAACTCTTTCTTGTCTGTCAGGCTAGGTATTCTAATGATAACATCAACCTCCCTCGTGTGATCATTTCCTAAACCATTCTAGAAAATGAGCTGGATTAATGAAGAGTTATTATTTAAATTGCTGAAGCTACCCAGCTCATTTTGACTGAACACATGAGATTCTACCATGACTGCTACAGCCAGAATGGATGTCTATTGGTCCCTAAGCATCCGTCACGTCCCAGTTGCAAGATTAGATGCCTTAGTTTAAACCTCATAAACTAAAGCAGCTATGACTAAATTTCTGAGAGCGTGCTCATATGCTAAGCTTGTTGTATATGACAGCATGAAGCTCTGCATATGTTAATATGCTCTGCTGGAAGCTCACTAATATAAATTTATGTGAGATATCTGTGCTATCCATTGCAGTCTTCAGTGAAGTTGCGCCCTTAGTTCATTCTGTTTTTGTTCCCAGGCTTTGTTCTCTAAGTGTACATAGCCAAAACATCTGAGTGTTGTTCATTCCCTGTCTGATATCTCACTGACCACCATGGCTTAACCTGGCTCTCTGCACCAGCTCCTGGCTTTTTCTAGAGCTCTGGAAAGCTGTGATTGATTCCCTGCACTGGTCAGTCTTAGAGATGATACTGTCAGCTGACAGCAACTGTGGCACAGAAAATATTCTCAGGTGGTTGTGCTTTCAAGTTTATGGGATGGCGCTGATAACTATCACTCATCTCTGAAACATGCTTCCCAATGTTGAAAAAGTTTACAGAAATAATTTGCCATGGATAGGCAAAAAATGCTGGCGATTTCATTATAATTAAAAAATTTTCATTTCAACACTTGAGAGATTCCATCTTCAATGTGAAAATGTCACAGGTCTCGGCAGCCCCGTTACTCTCAGCAGGGTACCCTCTCTATGTATGCTGTTTTTCATCATACCCTTGTTTTACTAGAATTACATTTGAAATCTAAAGTTAAGACTTTCAAAAGAACTTTTGCTTTTTGTTTTCTTTCAGGTTTAACCTCTCACTTCAAATAAGAGAAGACTGGTAACATCCTTTGGTCTGTTTTTTAGATACTACATTATGTATTTGCCTCATTTTTCATTTTACCTTTTCCTCTTTATGCTTTGATTTTTTGTGTCACACAAATGACACAGTAGCCCTAAATATAGCAGAAGATTGCTCATGAGACTCTGTTAAATTAATCTTATGAAAAGAATTGATTAAACTTAGTTCTTGACTAAAAATTAAATCTTCTCCTTTTCTCTTTGTTTGACTCAAGGTCAATTTTAAGCACCTTTGTCATTCTTCAACAGATAGGCAAAATGTTTTGGAAAACATTTTGAGGAGGGGAAATAGCATATAGAAAGACTTGGTCCCATATAATCTTAAACCCCTGGGGTTCAATACTGCAGCACGCTGAAAGATCGCATCTATAATCTGTTCCTTAAGCTTGGGATGTCTTATATATAAGTGCATGTTTTAAGTATCTGAAACCTTTGTTTTAACTGTTTAACTGAACCAGCCTTCTATATGATGATATAAAACTCAAAAGTACACTCTGAAAGCACGCCATTCTCTTTTTCAGCCACTAAAGTAAAAAGACCTCCCTCCAAGGGGAAGATAATGCAGGAGAGATACTGAGAAATCCCCCCCAAATTCAACACATAGCCTACCCTGGATAGTTATTTCTTTCCTGTTGCTTCTTGCTGCAGGACACCAAGACTTGAGAGTAGACCTTCAGGTCATTTAGAATGGGCATAAAACATAAAGAAAATAGTACTCCAGAACACAATTCTGTGTATTTTTTGCCCCCATCTTCTTAGTACACTTATGTGAGAGATGCTAAGTGAGAAATTACCCAAGCAACATCTTATTTACAGTATGACAGGTTGTTGCCAGGAATCAGCACGAACTCTTGTGTCTTCTATCTCAGCATACTGAGATAAGGAAAAATAGTGTTCTACACAAATATAGTACAAGATCAGAATGATGGGTTTTTTTAATTCAAGTAGCAGCATGTGGAAAAGAAGAGAAAAACTTTTCTCTGATGTCAGCCATTTAAATGTTGCTTTTGCAGAGACAGAGTCAAGAGTTCTGCTGATATAAGGAAAGAAATATGTGGATCAAAGCCAGCCTACGCTGCAGGAGGACCAACTGGCATTGGCTGGTGTCTCTGTGATGTATTTATTTAAATACTAATTTAAATACATATGTATTTGAATAGTAATAATTCTACATTTCTAAAACTCTCTCTTCGCTTTGCATTTTGATCTTGCATCATTTTGAATGGAACTAAATTTCTTCACTAATTTTGATATCAACTACTAATATTTTAAATGAATCCGTCAAAAAGTTACTGTGATAATTTACCCAATAGGATTACTTTTATGAACTTTGCTACAAGCTGCTGACTGAGTAAATAAATTCAGCCTTCAAGTGGTGTAATTTATTTCAGACTTTCTGCCATTAAGGTCCTGTGCAGTACTTCATTCAAGCTACAAACTAATACAGTGTTAAAATGACAATACTGGAACAAATTATTGAGGTTTTCTAATTACATTACATATGTTAAGACCATGACACTAATATCTGCAGCATACTGGTGCATTGATACTGAGACTGTGTAGCTCTGGTTTTGAGAAAAAAGGTACACATTTGACAAAATCTGTTAATATCCATGATTACAATGACCATTTAAAGGACAGATTAGGGCAGGAAACAATGGGAACTATTGAGGCAGAAGCCAGTAAATGAGCAGTGTAAACCATTTATTTAGCAAGAAGATTTGGGTTGTCATGAAAATCCCCTCCAGCCCATTGTTAGAATGGTTAAACTCTAGCCGAAATGTTTGGCAACTATGGCCTGCTTGGAGATATTTATAGCAGGCTAATACTTAGCAGGTGGCAAAATTTTCCTACCAAGGATCTCCAAGCATTTTACAAAACGTTAATAATCAAGCTTCATAAAAAATTCATGTATAGCTTTTCCAGATGTGTCTGCTTCTGCAGCTGGGTGGTTTGAAGCCCCACTGTGTGGCCTCGAAGAGCCAGCCTGCACTCGGTGTGCCCTGTCACATCCAGAAAGGAAATTCTACTAAAGCTGATGGGTATTCAGATAAGTACAGAAGAGCGGGGCTCTCTGCTTACTCTATGCCTGTATACTCCAATTTCTAATGCTCTGATGGAGACATCTAGCAAGCCTCCAGAATTTGGCACTAATACAAAGACAGAGACTGATTTAATCTATTCTTATGATGTCATTAAGCATCATCTATATTGGAGAAAGGAGGGAGATGTGCAAAGGTAACTTAAGGTTACACTGCCAGTAACTGACAGAGGTGAAGCAAGAACTTAGTGTTGACTCCGAGCCTCCTGCCTGCACCACCGGGCTGGCTTTTATTCTGGGAGGGTACAGCATAAATGGGAAATGAGGCACTGCAAAGGTATTAGACAGCTGAACAGATTGTAACGGCTCTGGACAATCTTCTGATTACAGCCCTTGTGAGCTTTGCTTAACTGATGGGTAAATTGGTTTAAACAATTATGAATGGGTATTAGACACCTAAGTGGATGTAATGTGGTAGGAACAAACATTTCTCCATCAAATGCAAGATTTTCTGTAGGAATAAATATTAAATATTTTCTTTCTCAAAAATGCTATGTAGGACCCTGTGAAAAAAGCACTAACTGTTGTGAGGGAAGAGGAAGTTGTTATAGAAACATGATGAGATAGATAAAGAAATGTCAAAAGAAGTGATGGAATGGCCAGAGGCTGAGTGCTTGTACTCAGCGATTGATATAATTCACAGTGTGTAAAAGAATGATCAGTGAGGTGGCAATGTTTGCAATATGACAAAATGGTTTGGGATAATTAAAACAGGAGAAGACTGAAGAGCACTACTGAGATAGCTAAGCTAGGTCAATGAGCATCAGATGAAAATTAACGTGGGTGTTGCATTTTGGAAGAATTGCCTGAACTGCTTATGCAGATGTCAGAGCTCAAATTTAATGGCAAACAATAAAAAGAAAGTTTTCAGTGAAAATTTCAGATTTCTAGGAGTGGTATGGAAGAAGGTATGGATTTATCTGGAGCATTTCTGTTCTGTTTATCATATAAAAAGAATGTGCAGCAGAAAATAGTTTGGAAGCAACTGGGAAAAACAACATGTAAAAATTTCCATATGAATTTGAAGTTATGATTATCTAAATAACAAGAGAATGGGTGACTGTAGAAGTGCACATTAAAAAAATAGTTAAAGGAAGATATTTCATGTTTGTGTATTTTTAACTATAATACAAGTGCAAGGAGATTTTCAATCAATCCAAATGTCAAGCAAAAACCATAAAACTTATCATATTTAAGTAGAGACAGAATGGATATTAGATAGCAATAGATGCAATACTAGGCTATAATCCTGAAGGCCAGGAGCAGAACCAGATAGAGGAAGTTAAAAGATATTTATGTCTTCAATTAGAACATACTACAGTACGCATAGGACTGAAGAGGAAGGATAGTAAAAATTATTATAATTCGGGGACTTAAAAAAACCCTTGAAAATAAGGAAATGAACTGACTATTTCATCTGTGCACAAAGAAGAGGATTTTGTCTTCCTTATCTGAAGCATCTGGGAATGTCAGCAGCTGCTGACATGATACTGGATCAGATGGTGTCATCGAGTCTACCCATTTGGAAGTCAAAGGTGCTAATTAGAGGAATCAATATGAACAATAGAAAAAGCCAGCAGATTGTGTCATTTTTATATTTTGGATGATCAGATGTTTCATTTTGTTCAATCAGGAAATTTAATTTCACAGGGGGTATATAAAATTGAACACAATAATTAGTTTAGGCAGTATGTTTATCCTTAGATTCAGATATTTCAGTTTATAATGAGTGCTGTTATAGTCATTCTCAGTCAGCAGGAGAAAGAGAATGTATAGGCATGGAGGAGTTCCTTTATCAGCATTGAAGAGCCCATGACCTATATATCCCTGCCATCTGCCCATCTTTTACTCCAAGGCAAATCTGCTTCATTAGAGTACTTCATGAAAGAAAGAAAATACAGCTTATGTCCAATTTATTAATAACCAGAGATGATCAACTGTCAAATAAGCATCTGAATAAAGATCAGATCAAAGTGGTTCTGCTTTTTCACCACAACCATGTCTGTAGCTATCTGAACAATCCAGAGGTCAGGAATATTTCCATTTAAAAACCCAATCATCTGCAAAATGACAGCTTATCCCACAGAACCGTGGAGACTGCTGTTTTCGTCTTTGTTTTATTCACATCCACTTTAATGTCTGTGTTTCCCATCCTGGAGAAGCAAAAAACAGAAAGTGCCTGACATGAGTCCAAGTTCTTAGTCTTGCCTTTTTGTACTGCTGAGTTTATGTCAGTGTGGATGTCCACAAAGTAAGAAGTCTCATGCTCTGTGTCTTGTCAATTGATTTTAAATTTTGATGGGCTCATTGCAATGTGATATAAAGACCATAAATATCTTGGAAGACAGCTTTCACTTTTTGATGTAACTGAAGTGGAGGCAAAAATTGAACAGTACCGACTGTGAGAGGATGTCAATTGCATGGTTCAGTTTGAAAACTTTTTTTAGCATATATTCCCTTCAGGAAGAGATTCACATGTTTCAGGTGCTGGGCGGGCCGAATACATAACGGAGGGAACCCATATGGTGACCTGAGTCCTCTTGGTCACGTATGGTGCAACAGTACCTCAGGTTACACCATTATGCAGAAGTAGCTGCCCTGGCTGCAAGCTGTGAACTTCCATTCACCTGGGGCTGCCTCAGCTCAGTGTAACTGGGTATAAATAACCACGAGTTTACTAATCTTAGTGTTACAGAAACCTTCCTCTCACACTCCACCATGTTATTTAAACATCTTATTCAAAGTAGTTACCTTGCGCCTGTGAAAGGTTTAGGTTTTGGCAGAACAAGGTCACACAGTCCTGTGGAGAGCAAAGTATCTGGAGATCTTGCTGTGCACTGAAGAGTTTACATTTTTCTCATAATGAGGTATAGTATTGAGTTTTGTGTTTTAAACATAGATCAGCTAGCATTTAAAGAGCTGCATTTAAGTAGCTTACCGTAGCTCTTCAATCCACATTTATATCAATTTTTTTTCTCCCCCTGAAAAACAACTACTGATTCCTATTTTCTGCTATATTATCCATCAGGTAGGGATTTTGCTGAGGTTGTACCAGCATTACGGCTTCCCAGACAGGAACACTCAGGCGTAGATGACAGCTGCACCATGGCAGCTGAACTGGGACTCCTTTGCTCTCCTGCCTGAAGTGATCATACTCCATGCCGGTGTTCCAAAGACAATGGAATTTGCTCACACTCCACCAGGGTGTAGAAAGTAAGAGATGTTAGGCAGAGGAGAAGACATGGGCATGTTTTTGCTCAGCCATTTGCTGCTCTATAGTATGAAATCACTGAATAAGTACATTCTACTTCTGCCAAAAGTCCAGTTAGCCATTTCCACAGCATCCATGGAAGCATAAAAATGTCATTCTGGACCTCCTCTGGTGTTAGAATTTATTTAAAAACATCTTCATCCTCTATCACATGTTATAGCTCTAGTTCTAGAGACCTGAAGTTGATTGGACATAGATTGCTGAGAGTCATTATAGGATGTTCACAGCCTAGATCCTTAAATATGAAGTGATTCTAATCTGAGATCTTGGTCTTCTGTCATGGAAAGAAGGCTTATATTTATACTGAGCCTTTTCTTACTTCTTTATTTTAAAACCAATACTTATAGCCTTTCAGAGTTTAATTTCAGGGTTTTAGTACTCCTAAACTTTCGTTGTCCTCTCTTTGGTCCAAAAATGTATAGGTTTATTCATTACTTGGACCTTGTCCTGATTTGAGTCAGAACAGAACAATTTTGTTCTGTTGTTTGTGATTTTACTTTTCAGCTCATTCTCTAACTAGCTGCACTGTCTGAAGTTAGCAGCCTGTTTTTGCAGGCAGTGTCTGCTTCTAGCAGTGACAACGCTCCATGTTTAGAGTTAGTACCAAGGATTGGTGTGCAGACCAAGGCCACTGCTGGATCTTGTGCAACACGTTTGGGGTGAAGAATGTTAAAGGCTGCGCCTGTGGGGAGGAGTGGGCAGGATAGGTGACCCTAAACTGACCAACAAGGTTTTCCATCCGATATACATCATATTCAGTATGAAGCTGAGGGATTACGAGGGTCAAGCTCTTGGCTTCTACCTCTTTTCTTCAATGGCTGGCATCCAAGGAGGACTCTGTCCATTCTGCCTTCAATTCTGACCTGTGTGTTCCTGAATCCAGTACCAGAATCCAGCTCCTGTACATGATTCCCGTCTGCTGCTGGGCCCAGTCTGGGACTTCCCCAGTGCCTGCTCCACAGCATCAGTGGTAACGATGATGTAATTGCCATCAGAGGGGGTTTTGTATATATTTGTATATATTCTATTTTATTATTATTATTATTTTCACTTTCATTAAAGCTGTTCTAGTTTCTTTTTCTAATCGCTCAGTCTCTCCCTTATTCCTTTTCTCTTTCTCTTTGGGGAGGGAGAGAGGTTTACAGAGAGCATCTGTTATAGGTCTAGCGGACTGCCCTGACCCTAAATCTTGACAGACCTATAATTAAATATGCATTTCACTTAATCTCAGAGTCTATGACTCTCTGTCCATGTCAGCCCTGATCAAAGGTACACCTTTGAACTTTAAAATATTTTCTATAGCATATTCCCATATTATTGTGTGCCTCATTCTGATCTTTAACTCATTTCTTGCTTTCTTCTCATACCTACTTCTGATCCCTTCTCTCTGTTCAGCTTACCTTGCAGTCTGCATGAACCTCACTTTACCTGAATGTCTGTCTTGTCACACTTGACTCCCACTGCTGGGACCTTCTCTTTAATGGACAGTTCAGGTTTCCAGAGTTTCCTGATTTCCCTTTGAACGATCCTTTCTGAGAAGTATCACCCCTTTTAACTCAGCCATTGCCACCTACCAGTACTGGGGCTTTGGGGATTTTTTTTAAGCTATACCTTTGTTCCACTTGAAGTATATAGATTTTAATAGCTGAGTCATTAAAAAGTCACAGAGTGAAAGCTGTAAGAGTAATATATAGAATCTTAACCTGTCTATTAAAGGAGAGTGATTTCTAAACATAAGAAGCATTGTCAGTGAGACACTGCCTGGGGCCTTGGACACACTCCAACCTACAGTGGATGAGTTTTTTCAGGGTGGCAGCAGGGTGTGTGCAATTACATCTCTACCTACAGTTTAGCTTAGATGATGGTTGTGGTTCAGTTCAGCTAGCTAGCAGTGCCAGAGACAAACGCCATGAGCAAGAGGTCACAGACCACAGTGATTAGACAGTTGCCTGATGTGAAGATACAGTAAGGACCTTCCAGCTTCTTTAGGGCCAAGGTGCGTGTGCTGTTTTGTACCTCCTTACCTCTTCCTTCACCTGTCCTTTGCTCTCACTAGAGAGTTTTTAAGATGGTGCCACAAAGTCTTTTTTTATGATAGAGTGATTAGAAGATGAGTCTCACCTGCTTTGATTAAATCAGGTTCAGCAAGGTTAAAGCAACTGCTTTAACCATCTTCTGGCAGACTCGAGGAGGATCTCCCATTTGTCTGTCTGGGTTGACTTCAGACACTCCCCTCCCAGAAATTCAGCTGACTTGATAAGGATTCAGGAGATTCAGGTCCCAAGTCCAGTGTTTCTGGGGGTTAACAATTTGATTAACCTGGCTCTTGTGATCCGACGGATGCTACCAACTTTTATTGAAGATCCCGCTGGCCAAAAGTACTGTTAGAACACTGCAGGTCAGATACCAGCTTAGCAAGTGTATCCTGCAAATTATGATTGTATTTATCTATAGCTTGTGAATAACCCGCAGCAGGATTTCTGAATTTGGGACACAGTTAATGGATTTAATTGTGCTTCTTGAAGTCTCATGACTCACAAAGACACCCCAGTTTAAGCTCCCAGAGGTGTATGCAATACTTACAAAAGCAAAAAGTAGTAAAGACTAACATTTGTCTGTAAAGATTTGGTGACTCAATCTATAAAGGGAACAGACAAATTCAGCTGAGAATTGCCATTTCTAAAATAGCTTCCTTCCATAACTGTGTTACAGGTTACTTTATTGGGAGATGCTGTTTACACAAAAATAAAAGCATGTAATTGCAAATTTCATATCAGGCTATTTAATTTCACAATGAGCAAAGACAGGATTTGAAATATACATAGAATAAGTTGTTTGTATCAATGTGCGATGTCAAAGTACTGAAACCAATAAAGTCCCTTAAATAAACCCTCATGGATGAAACCCTGTACTTAAAAAGCCGATTGCTTTTTGATGAGCCTGAGAAAAATGTTGTTTCTTCCTCCAGCCTAAATACTGTCAAAAAGATATTCATATATATATTCTCTGGCTGTTTGGTAGGAAGATTGCTACAAGCCTTGCATATCTGGGCATTTGTGATGTATGTGTTATGACATAATTTCAAAATTTATTACTGGCAGTAATGGAAGTTTGTAGAAAGTATGGAAGTTTAAGTTTATATTGTTAAAAATTTTATGGTTTATCCACTAAACTTGGAGATTCCTTTGTCTAGAGTCCTTGGTGAAGTTTTATGTGTGTATACTATCACTGAAGTGATATAATGATCAGTATCTCTAATGGGCGGAGTGAGGGAAGTATCAGTAATATTTGCAGTATCTTTACAATATTGGATGACTTGCAGGTTATCTATTCACTATTAACCTACCTAATATCCAAGAGTTAAATCAGAAGAGGGCAGTAAAGGAAAATTACACAGAAGAAGAAACAATGGGAAAAAAGTAATTCTGTAAGGAAAAGTAATAGAATGAGGAAAAAAACCCAAACCATATGCCTGACTTCATCCAGTCTAAGAGTTTTTAGTCTTCCAAAGGCTTGAGATAAAAGAGAATGCTTAAACATCACAAATTCTCATCCCAAGAATAAAAAATGGATTGTCAGCAAGTAGAAGCTGATAGTTACAGGGCGAGGTGGGAAGAGAGACATGCAGTGACTATAACAGCTTGCTAATTCAGAGATGGATAGAAGTGGGTCTCCAGTCTGGGACTTCCCCAGAGATTAAGCCAGAGCAAGGAGGTGTGCATCCATGAACATCAGTCACTATGTAAGTACAGTTTCCCAGTTATCTTGCACCTTTCAGGGAAATGAATTAACAGTGCTGTGTTTTGTGGCATCAGTTTGGGATGACATTGTTAACTTGATTGGATACCTAGACCCTTTCTGGTACTGTGATTTAATTACCTGATTTCACCTGGGTGGGGAGGCCATACCCATCACCCATCAGTGCAGTCCAAAGAGACAGAATATCCATTTTTTACCTAGAATACATATCAATATGAAATTAAATCCTGTGTAAAATTATGTATTTGAAGCACTGTGAATATTTCAATAGCAACTGATTCAAGTTCTAAACTAGTCGATTTCTTTTGAAAAAATTAAAATGGAATCTAGACAAGAGGTGAGTTACAAGTCATATTCATATTTTTTTCAAAATAATCATGATTATTATTAAAATAGCATTGCTGCATCATGAGCCCTCATAAATGCAATGCTGTTTGATTTATAAAAACCTGTGTGTAGTTCTCTGTATTCCATCTGATAAGCACATGAAACAGAAAGAGGAAGATTTTGATGAGAGCATTTCTACTGTAATCAAAGTTCCACTTTTTACCTCTGGAGTATATAAAAAAATGCCAGGTTGTTGGGTTGGGTTTTTGTCTTTCATTACCATACTTCTTTCAGCAGCTTAGTATTGTTCTGACTTTTGTTGCACCCGGGGTTGTCTGAATGTCATCCTTGCTAAGATGCAAGAGTGGTTTTTTGGCCTGTCAGAAAGTGGAAATTTCTTCTCTGCGTAATCTTTCCAGGACCTGAGCTTCGGGACTTAGGTTTGTGGATCCCAAATTTCTCCTGAAAGGAAAAATTCCTAACAAAGGAGAACCTAAAATCTTTGTCTCTATAAGGATTTTTCTCTAAAGAGGTGTTATTCAAGTCACTTCCCATTCATGTTGTGACTGCTCTGTCTACATGGCTCTTTAGCTTAATTTCTCATCCTTATCACCAGCAGATCAAGTTTACTCCTGTCTCTGAATTAGTAGACAGATAATGGTCTGTTCCATGTGTATCTCCTCTCTGGGAAGAAACTGAAGGACAAAACCTTCTTTCCCAGCACTACTTCCTTTTCCATGGCACATCATTCCCTCTGGAAGGGCAGCAGCTGTTGCAGTGTTGGTAGTTATTGCTTGTGCACATTTGGAAACTGCAGCTTGCTCTACAAAGATTGCTGTTGTCATGCACGTGTTAGAAAATGGAGCCAAATATTTTAGATCAATTACTGACCACACTTAATAAGTGTGCAGCTTTAGGAAAAGAGCGAGCATTAGCCTGACCCCTGCACTCTCTCATTGCCATTTAAGCAAGGATGCCAATACCACCTGATTTTCCCCTAAACTGGCTGGTAGCTTTGGGCCTGGAGCATACATTGTGTCTTTCAAAGACATGACTCTTGCCATCCCTGAGTTTGATATCTACTAAGTGTCAGTAGAGCATCACTAGAAGCATCCTGGCAATTAGGTACCCTAATTGTCTTTAGAATTTATGGATTAACTCGCCACCTCATTTCCATGCCTCATTATTGGATCATGCACTCCAGTGAGAGGCTACAGTCCATCTCTCTATGTTGAAAAAGTAGTAATCCAGTTTAAAGTCTAACAAACAAACAGTTCACTACTTTTTTTTTCTGTCTAAGCAATTATTTATATGGTGTAAAGTGGCAATTTTATGCTGCTCCTGCGAATACAATGTATTCACTTGTTGATGCTTCAAGGGGTAGTCAGTAATGAACCTGACTATAGAAGACTCATCAAAACGATTTCCATTAACAAAAGATTACCCCAGACTTCTGACAGAAATATCACTTTTATTTTCTGGAAGGAATTTCTTCCATATATCATTAAATTCAATGCACTTGAGCCAGCATTGTGCGGTGCTGAACGTTTAAGCTAGCTATATTTTGTAAGTTGCAGTTTACTGTTTGAAGATGAGATTACTGTAGCTCATCTGAATAACGGTTTTGTTCTTAAGTGAGCTACTGTCAGTGCTGTCCCAAAGCACCAAATTAAGAAGCAGGAGAGCATGTAGGAGTTTAACGTGTAAGTTTATGAGAGAGTATAAAACCAGCTTATCAGTTAAGAACACATAGATGAAAGACAAAACTAGCAGATCTATTCATTTTCAAGAGTAAAATGCTTGGGGACTGTAATAGTTTGAAAATTACAGAAATCTGTGTAGGTTTCCATGAAACAGAAGCTTCTTTGAAGAAGGAAAATATTTCTGTTTGTGTAATATATTCTGTAAAAAAGGAAAGGATATTGCAGTTACGATTAACAGGTAAACCTTTAGAGGGAATAAGCTAGTAAAGGTTAATTTTAATTTTTCAGATGGTAATGGTTATTTCTAGGCTTACTAGCTCAGTAGAAACTACTTGTAAAAAATGTCAAAAATCATTCCTGTGCCTTATTAAGGCAAATAAAGATAATTTACACAACTAAGATTAATCTGGCAAAAAGTACTAATTGTACAAATATACTAAATTTTTATTAGCTTCAGTTATCATATTGTAGTTGAAATTCCTCTTTTTCTTCAAATCTTCTACCCCACATATAAAACCACGGCCTCTTATATATGACTTCAGCCTTCTGGTCTGTACTTACCTGTTGCCAAAGTTGCAAGCTTGATTGCAAAGTCTGGTTTATTGGCAATGTGATTTGGGGTTATCACAGCTTCCAAATGTGTTCTACTCATCTTCATGAAAAGTAACTTTGAAATATTATGCTGTGTTTGTTCATTTCTTAAACTGAGGCTGTATTAATTTTTTTTCAGAATTACAGTGTGTAAACAAATATTAAGGAGATGATAGGTGTCCTGTATACTCTAAGCCTTTCCTCCGGCAGCCCACTGGTCACAGCCGGTTCCCTCGGCAGAGTTTACAACAGCATGAGGGAGTTCCTTGTCCATCCACTGGTAGTGGAGCAAGTGACCTATGGTCAGCCCATGCTGCCATCTCCTGCATCCTCTCCCTTTTCTTTCCATGTTTTTGGATGCAAACCCGTAATGCTGGTAAGCCATAGTTTCTGTTCCCTACTGATTCCTGCTCAGGTTAGCTGAGACGAGAGGTGCTCAGCCCATTGGAAGAGCATACACTTTCTGTCAGTTCTGTCACCTGTCGTGAACTTTTTGTTTCCCCTTGTAAGAATGATGCGGAATATCATTCTTGAAAGGCTTGGTATGGTTTGTCCCCATGTTATTTTGTAGCTAAGTATCATAGGTTCCTATATATTACAAATTTTTCAGATGAGTTGAAGAGTTTTTAAATGTGATGAAAGAGTCAAACATCTCTAAAGTTTGGGAAGCATCAAGGCTCCATCTGCACCCAACCTCCTGCTGGCAGTGTCTCATTGCAATACAAGGGCTGTTCTAAGTATAAAGAGATCTAATTGCTTCCTGTATTTTCAAGAAAACTTTAACATTGGGGAATTCACTCATGTTGCTTTACAGCTCTGTCCAGCTGGCAGCACCTTCACTTGAACCACAACGACAGCAGGTAATTGTAATGGAACAGTCCCTGTCAAGACAAGGAAGATATACTGTGCCAGTGGATAATGAAATGGAACAGCTCATGCAAGCAATAAAGAAAAAGCACTACCGGAAAGATGGAAAGTCATATTCATAACTTTAAAGACTATAAAACTAGTACAGTAACGGAATGAACTATTGAGCATAACAATGCTCAACATCTCAGAACAAAACAAGAGCTGCACTCACAGGCGGCATCTGTAGACTTGCTTCATGTCTGGGGAGTGCTTGCTGAGCAACTGTGATGATCACCCCCAGCATCATTACAATCTCCTGTATCAAATCCCGTACCGGTAACTCCTCTATTCCAGTATGCTGGCAGTTTCTGAGACCAGCCCATGCCAAACAATTTAGAAAATGGTGTAAGAAAGTTATGAAATACATCATTTATAGTCTTCCTAAATCCTAACAGTTAAAAGAGAGGTTTTGCTGTTCCTTTGACATTAGTGGATTTCGATGCTTAGCTGTGGTTTGTCTCTTTTACTCTCTTCTCACAGTTTATACAAATCTCTACCCTGTTTTGGAGTTCTTCTGATTTGTTGGGCAAAGTAATGTGTGCTAGAGAGGAACTCCATCAGCTAATTCTGCCTCACATGCAAAAATCTGTCCTAGATGTGTTCACTTTCTGTTTTACTGACACTGTCCTAGTGCTGTTTTATGCGAAAGAGTAAATAAGGAACACCCATCCACCTGCTGTACGGTAATCATTATTTTATGTATAATACTTCAGTAATGCTGCCTAAACAGTACACTCATGTCAGTGCTATTGCAGCATTATACTGGAAGGATGCTCAAGCCAGTCTTAAATTAACTCTCACAGCTGCTGCCTGCAGCTCCAAGAACAGCTCGGGCTGCCAAACCCACCCAAGAAGCAGTTAGCACAAAGCCAGATCTGCACTGCTGCACTTACAGTAGCAATTGCAGCTCTGTCACAGATGGCAGTGTGGGTATACCTTGATCATTCTGCTCCTTCTCCCTGCAGTGGATTTGTCACCTAATTCAGAGCTCGTTTATTAGCAGCTATCTTTCTTTCTGGGAGCATGTTTCCCATCTGTTTATGTACACTTCTATTTTTCATGGAATATGCAAAGACTAAGTTCTTGGGTGTTCCAGAAATACTGTAAATAAACTGTATGCTATATACTAATACTGTAAATAAACTATACCCATACACACATGAGTAGAAAGGATTGTCCTTTCACTTCATTACTCTCAGTATCTTTTGCCCCTGGAAAACCACAGTGTTTTTTTTCAAACTGTGCTATGCCAAGGATCTTCCAGTGGCAATAGACACGTCCTTAGGATAACAGTAGGAACAGATGACTGTGACATTGCCAGAGGGAAGAGGTGAAGGCAGCTCAGTTCCTCACCCTCTGAGCTGTCCTTTCTCTGCTCCCCCTGGAGTTTCTATTTTTATTGCTGCCCCTTGGACTGAGATGCAAAACAAAGGGTGTCTCTCTATTTGCAGTTGCACAATAACATTTCCAATATGGTCTTCTTGTGGACTAAATTCTTATCTAAGACTTAGTTTCAAGGACATTATATATTATATTATTTGCTATGTAATGATGGTAGTTTTTAATATTAATTGCTTTTTCTTCCTTCCTGGCCTTTGGGAGTCAGAAAGTACTAGAAGAAGCAAGAAAAGGGAGAATAACCGCTTGTTTTCCTGTGGGCAACTAGCTAACTTTTATTTAAAAGTTCATGCTATATATATATTCTCATGTGTTTAGCTCAGGCAGCCTACATTTATTACAGAGACAGTGTCACCACTAAAATCTTTACAGTTTTGCCTTTGAGGGAAGATAAGATTACTGTACTATTCCTTAGGTATTCTCTTTCCTTAACTGAGGGAATGCTTTCTGTATATTAATTACCTGCAAAAGCATTTATATAGATTTTAAATGTTGACTACTATAATGTTTATAATCTTTACATATGATTAATTGCACTTTGACAATGTTTATATAATAGGCTACAAGTTACAGTCAATAATATCTTACAATTTGAAGCACGTTTCACAAAAAAAAAGTGCTTTCTGAATTTGTGTGTTGGTCTAAGTGAGCAATCTGAAAGCATAGGGCAAAGTCAAAGTATCTTCGGCTGTGTCTGGAAGACACCATTGGAGAAAATAATTTGTATTGCTCCATTGCGCTTGGATGAGAGTAGATATGGAGTCTTTCTGTCCTTTACTCTCTTCATTTTGTAGCCCTTCTCCCTTTCCCTATGCTGTCTCTTGTTGCCCCTTCTCTCCTGCTGGCATCAGTGTTATGTAGCTCCGTTAGGTGCAGCAAGAAAGATGACATATACATTTATGTAGATATATACAAGTTATAAATTGAACAAAAAGTAATTTTACATGCCATAACTTGGGAGTTTTAGTCTATTCCTGGTAGCTCTTTTCAGATGAGAAAAGAATACCTTTTAAAGGCATAATATTTCTTCTTTTTTTCTGCAACACTTCGTATAATTCAATGGAACTAGAAGTTTGTTTTATTTAGCGTCAAAAAGTGCTGCATTTTAAAATTAATCTTACTTACACTTTGAAGAGTCTTCAGTGGCAACTCCCTGGAGTGGAAGTATATAATGGAGAATGTTTGCAGAGCATTTGACTGGTAGCTGTGCGCCCTCAGCACTCCCAGATTAAATGCCTACATGGCCTTTTGGCTGCTATTGCATTATTGATGTGGAATGTGGTGAAAAAAAAATGTCAAAAATGTGCAGAGCAAAGGTTGCTAGAAAATCACCTGTTCTTGTTATACGACTTGTGTATTTGCTTAAATATGCTTTTGCAAGTATCTTTTAATGAGAAGAAAATACAACTATTATATGAACCAGTCATCTGTCAGGCTGGCAGTATGGACAGTCAAACATTAATATAATTTAGATACGGGCTACAAATGCCTGGCAACAGTGAGTTTAGATTGACAGCGTGCATTAATTTGCCTGCAGTGTTTTCTGTACAAGTTACTTCTACATCATATTCGAGATTGACACCATATAACCTTTGGTAGCAACAGTCGATATTTTTCTGTTAAAATCAAGAATTCTTAAATAAAGGAGAAAAGGAAGCCTTGGAGTGCACAGGAGTTTATACCTGTCAAAAAGACTGTCGGGCACTGTGGGTGCTCTCTCTTCAAGATGCAAGTCACAAACCACGAAGTGTTTGTCCTTCTTTTCACAAGGCATCAGAAACTGACTTTCTGGAATGGGTTTATGTTCAATAATGCACTTTTCCAGTTGAACTGCTAAATGAATATGCTCCAGCTAATGAATCCTCCAGGTTCACATGCAAAACATGACTAATTATTTCAGACAGAAAAAAAAAAAAGAAAGTGAAAGAATTAAATCTAAAAGTTAAAATGAAAACTGAGAGATATATGGAAGTAAATATGCATCAAAGGCAGTTTAGATTGGACATTAAGAGAAAGTTCTTCACTGAGAGCGTGGTCTGTCATTGGAACCAACTCCCCAGGGAAGCAGTCATGGCACCAAGCCTGTCAGAGTTCGAGGAGCATCTGGGCAGGACTCTTTGGCATATAGTTTAGTTTTAGGTAGTTCTGCAAGGAGCAAGGACTCAGTGATCCTTATGGATCCCTTCCAACTCGAGATATTCTGATTCTATGATTCTATGAAATGTTGATCTTTGTTACGGAATCAGTGATCTGACACAGATGGGTCTGTTTTCTGAAAACAGAATTACCATTTCCTCTCTAGTTTCATCCATATGATGTGGGAATAGGAATCTTCTCTTCTCAAATTAGCCACTGAAGATGGAGAAATCCAATTGTTTATTTAAATAACCAAAGCAATAACACATGTAAGATATGAATTAATACATTGGCATAGGTGTGTGCAAGTCACAACGGTCTTCCCCTGCATGTGGTAATATTTATATTGTCATCCATTGTACTTTATTATTTCCAGTTCTGGAACAGCCACTTCCAGTGGCTAAGTCTCCTGTGATGTATTTTCTTCTATATTATCTTCTTGTTTATAGAAGTGCCAGTGCCTTCATATGAACTTCCAAATATATTGATTGCCTTTCTAGAGGAAAAAAAACAACCACCTTTATATGAATATCAAAGCAAATCCTTGATATTCAGTTCAGACTTACACTTGGAAGTACACTTGGCACTGTTCAGCTAAGTCAACCTAATATTTTTAATAAAATACCTTTGCTAAAGATACAAAAAATATATATTTGTGAATCATCGGATTGCCAGGCAAGATATGAAAATGAAGAGAAATAAAGACTGTTTAATGGAGGGAAATTAAAAAAACAAACAATGGCAGTGGCCAGGTTGTAGCTTCTATTCCTGTCACGAAGCTGGATTGGCGTGGTTGGCTGCTATTTTTAAAAAGACAGAGGGCAAAACTTCTCAGTTCCACCAATCAGACTGGTCTTGCCTGGATCAACTCAGAAGAGGGAAGTGCCCTTTTATTTCAAGGATTTCCTTCTGTGCAGTTAACAGAGACTTTACAGGGGAATTACACTATATTCTGTTCAGTGATTTCTAAAATGAAATTTGAAATATTTTTTTGCTCTGTATTGCACTGGTGCTCTGCAAGTTGTCCCCATTAGTGACGTGACGTCAAGAGAAGTCCACTGCTGCCAGCCGTTGCCAGGAAGCTGATCAGATGGTATGAACAAAAAAGGAATTTGTCCACCTTACAATTTGAAAAGAAAGAAAGGAGGCCAGGGTGCTATGTGTTTGGTGAAATGTAAAACCCCCAAGTTTTGCTAAAGCCAGAAGCTGTATCAGCAATGAAATTAATTAATCTCAAGTATTCTGTTTTCTCTGTGTGTCTGCTGTAACCTATTGTTATTCCCTATGAGGATGCTTGGTTGAGCAATCTTCTGCTCCACTGCTGTCACAGGCTGTTTCCAAAGAGGAGAGGGATGGAGTTTTTCCCCAGGCTAATCTGAGGGGTTGTTGGGCTGAACCTGGGTTCCACTTAGGCAGTGCCAAGCAGATTTGGGTGCTGACTGAGACTGAGGTGTCCCAGGAGTGGGATCTGCGAACAGGACATACCTTGAAGGCATGGAAACTGAAGGATTCTCCTGCGTGCTTATAAAGCAAAATCATGTATAGGTTAGTTGCATTAGATGCGAAGTTTATAAACACTTTTATTATTTACTATATAATAAAGGAAGTGAGAATTATAGAGCAAAGAATGAAATGATCAGGAGTTACACACACTCAGATATAAGAAATGCTTTCCTGAAGAGTGCAGCTAAGCAATGAACAACACTCCCACACCCTGTTATAAAATGTGTGTGAATTTTGCAATTTGAAGCAGAGCTCATTACAGCAGAAGATGTTGAGCTCAGAATTGGCAGTAATAACAATTAGCACCTTAAAATACCGTCACCACCTCCTGATGGAGAGCAGGCATTGATCCCCTGTACTGCAGGTGTAAGGGATCGGTTGCCTTGTAGCTCCATCTCTCTTTCTCTGTGTTCTCGCTCTGACTCAGATCACAGCACATACCTTTCTCATATTTAAAGTAAATAGTTTAAGTGCTCTGATACTAGTTTTAACTATGTTCCAGAAATAATAGTTGTTATTGAACACAATTTGCGTTGCAGTAATCCATGGAGACCTTTGCCCAGACTGCTCATGCCTGCGCTTTGTGCAGTATGAACACACAGTGACCGATAGCTCCTGCTTGAGAGAGGATACTGTCTAGGAAGGCAGGGTCCTGAAGGACTGTGCCATTGCATCCTTATGTTACTGGCCAGTCATTCTAGAGGTTCACGCTTAATTTTCTGAGACTCTGGCTTCACAAAGATTGCTGGCATGTCAGTATTACAGTTTTTTGGTTTGCTTATGGAAAAATGCCTTCTACCTTCTCCTGATGAGGTTTCGTATCTGACTTCTGTTGCTCTCTTGTGTTTCTTGCTAATTAGTCATCGTTGTCCCAGGCAATTTTGCAAATCTCTTTTGCAGCACCTGCTTCATGCTATTTTATAACTCGTTCCTTAATCTCTCTCATGTTCATTCCTTCATATCAGAAAGGCAGAAGTGGAAGGCTTGAAGGGACCACAATACACATGATCTCTGAGGGGCTGTCAACATCATTGCAGATTCCTGCTGGGGTTTTGATACCTTCCTGTAAAGACTTATTTCAAGCCCCGTATCGACTTTGCAGACTCTTTTAAGGAGCACAAATTATTGAATAATATTTTAAATAAGGAAAACCTGATTATGTTCTGTAAATATTGATATCAGGGTGTAATTGCTCTACTACTTTATTGTATTACAATAAGCCTGCTGGTGTTGCAGCATTTTAAATAAGTGCTAGATGATTTAGTTCGTTCTTATGCTCTTTGTAGCAACAATCTTCAGTCTGAAACAAGATTGCAATTTTCTGATTAAAGAAGTATGATCTAGTCAAGTGAGATTGAGGATCATTTTTCTTTTTAGACTTTTTTTGTTTTATTGACGCTTACCAAATGTTTCATTTTTGGAACATCTTATACCTTTTCTATTCTTGCTGTTTAATTGGCATTAATAAAATGTTCCTAACCCTATTAATCCAGAAAGTATCACATATCGAAGGGACGTGATAAAGGTTTGGTATGGAAGTGCTAGCTTTGACAAACTTGAGATGTCATCTGTTAATACAAGTTGTGATGCAGTAATGTTTCGTATTTGTTTTACTGACTCTGTTTGTGATTAGTTATGAGACTTTGGGGAGTGGAGCTAAGAGAAGCGGGTTATATTTAGAGCTAATTCTGCATCAAGATGGTCTGGAACAGTATATTAGAACTCATCTTTGGTAGAAATACCATAGTATCATTCAATTGACAGGAGGCATCTGACTCTTCTCTCATAGAATCATAGAATGGCTTGAGTTGGAAGGGACCTTAAAGATCATCGAGTTCCAAGCCACATGCCATGGGCAGGAACACCTGGTTTAGTGAGACCAGGTTGCTCAGAGCCTCATCCAGCCTGGTCTTAAACATTTCCAGGGATGAGGCATCCACAGCTTCTCTGTACAACCCATTCCAGTGTCTCATCACCCTCATTAAGAAGTAGTAAAGAACTTCTTCTTAATGTTTAATCTAAATCTACCCTACTGTAGTTTAAAACCATTGCCCCTTGTCCTATTACCATACACCCTTATAAAAAGTCCCTCTCCAGCTTTCCTGTAGGTCCCCTTCAGGTACTGGAAGGCTGCTATAAGGTCTCGCTGGAACCTTCTCTTCTCCAGGCTGAACAGACACAACTCCCTCAGCCTGTCCTCATAGGAGAGGTGCTTCAGCCCTCTAATCATCTTTGTGGCCCTCCTTTGGACCCTCTGCAACAGATCCATGTCCTTCTTCTGTTGGGGGCTTCAGAGCTGGATGCAGTACTCCAGGTGGGGTCTCGCAAGAGCAGAGTAGAGTGGCAGAATCACTTTCCTTGACCTGCTGGCCACTCATTTTTTGATGCAGCCCAGGATACAATTGGCTGGGCTGCCAGAACACATTGCCTGCTCATGTTCAGTGCCTCTTCAACCAGCAACCTCTCCATTCATGGAGAAGGAACTCTATGAAAGACATGAAGAGAAGAAAAATTCAATAGTTTGAATAAAGCCTCAGCAGTTTTTGCCAGAGTAAAATAATTGAGTTGAAGCTGGTATGTGCTTTCTTAAGTTCAAATGGAGCAGTGGTGAAATCCATGCCAAGAGATGTGTTTTTCCTCATGTCTCATTCAGTTTAGCATCTTATTAGTTGCAGTCAAATATTTTCGTATGTCATGCCTGTGCTCTTAATGATCTTTACTTCACACGCAGCTGAAGTGAGAAATGAACCTATACATACACTGAAAGTGAGCTTTTACTTTCAAGTAGATGCTCTTATAAACATTCATGCACTGTGTCATAGCCTATGCTATTTTGCAGTCCCCTCAACCAAGCTCCTCTTGGGAATTGAAGACATATTACTTGGAAAAGATAAGTGAAACTGGCCCTATGGAAGTGACTCAGAATGACTTGGCCTGTTGGCATGGTGGGGTACCTGGGGCTTTTAATCTGTCTTTTTAGTGGGGCTTCTCACTATGTTTCCTTTCCAATTTCTCTCTCTTCATATTCACCATACTGGATCTACCTTCTTTTATCCTCAAATCAAAATTACTCTAAGTACTGCAGAGCACTTCCCTCATAAGATATCATGTAGCTTTTACATACTTTTAACAAGAGATGACATGACCATATGCATGTGGACAACCTCACTGGAAGATCTTACCTTCAAGATGGAGTTTGACCCAGATGTGAGAGCAAATGCAATCTAAACAAGTGGCAGGTAAATAGTATAAAGACATGTGCATAAGACTTAAAGTTGTGGTTGATTTTTAAATTTCTTATTTAAGAATTCTTAGGATAAAATGTGTTTATAGGTCTTTACAGAACACCTGGCCTGGAGGGGCCTTGTTTATAATAGCAGCTTAGTATGTGGCACACACCACATACTATGGCGTAAACATTTGTGCAAGCAAAATGGGAGTTGCACAAATACAGGATGTAAAAGTGCCATTGATGGGCTTAGGAATATGTGGCAAAGGTCATAGTCAATTGGGTTGATGAAGGGAGAGCACTGAATGTCATATACCTTGACTTCAGTAAGGCTTTTGATGCTGTCTCCCACAACATCCTTGTAGGTAAACTCAAGAAATGTGGGATGGATGATTGGACTATGAGGTGAACTGCTAACTGGCTCAACAACAGAGTTCAGAGGGTTGTGATCAGTGGCACAGAGCCAAGCTGGAGGCCTATGGCCAGTGGTGTTCCGCAGNCTCCCCCTCTACTCTGCCCTGGTGAGACCACACCTGGAATACTGTGTCCAGTTTTGGGCTCCCCAGTTCAAGAGAGACAGGGACCTACTGGAGAGAGTCTGATGGAGAGCTACAAGGATGATTAAGGAACTAGAACATCTCTCCTATGAAGAGAGACTGAGTGAACTGGGGTTGTTTAGCCTTGAAAAGAGACGGCTGAGAGGGGATCTTATTAATGTGCATAAATATCTGAGGAGTGGGTGTCAAGAAGGAGGGGACAATCTCTTTTCAGTGGTGCCCAGCAATAGAACAAGAAATAATGGGTTTAAGTTAGAACATAGGAAATTTCACCTCAACATGAGCAGAAACTTCTTTACTGTGAGGGTGATGGAGCACTGGAACAAGCTGCCGAGAGAGGTTGTGGAGTCTCCTTCTCTGGAGACTTTCAAAACCCACCTGGATGTGTTCCTCTGTGGCCTGCCCTAGGTGATCCTGCTCTGGCAGGGGGGTTAGACTAAATGATCTCTAGAGGTCCCTTCCAACCCCTAACATTCTATGATTCTATGATTCTGTTTTCTTTCCTTAAGAGTTTGCTAATATCTATGTAACAAAATCAATCATTTTGTTTTTTTCTTATGGAATAGTTTGAATATCCCTTTACTAATCATTAAAACACTAGATTCTTATTTGGGGTGTAATTTGTACGGAAAACATGAGAATGAATGGGGAGCAGGACAGCAATACACAGCCTAACTGCAAATTAACAAGATGTCATGGTCTGACTGTAGCAGTGTCAAACCCAGCCTGGTGGAATAGTCTCTGGTGATACACGTGTTTTAATTTTGATAGACAATGTGTAAATAGACAAATTATTTTGACTGTGAAAACTTTAAAATAAGAGAATTGGAAGTATCTTAACTGTTACTTACCACTGGCTTTCCAGCACATTGCCGTTAAAACTAGATGATTTTAGCTCTGTGATGTCAACCTGGTGGTGACATGAGAAGAGAGATTGCTTTCTTAGGGTCAGTTATGCTTTAAAAAATCTTTATAGTCAATGTAACAAGTGGGTGCAATTGCAGTATTGCACATATTTATGTTACAAAACATCTAGTAAATGGATGTATTTGAAAACAGTTATTTTGATCTTCTGCTCAGTGAGATCTAAGTGTCAACTAGTGGGAAAATATCCATTTTCTTTTAAAAGCAGATTGTCGTTTTCTCTTGGAATGAAAGATTTTTCCAAATTCAAGCAGATTTACTTGATGCAGTTAAAAGCTGAGTGAACAAAGCTGTATTTTTCAACTAATAAATCCTCTAAAAAGAAAATCTCATTAGTGTAATGAATACATGGAATGGTTGTTTGTTATAGACAATTAACCTGCATTAATTGGAGTGGTGTGCTCATAGAAGAGGGATTGTTTATTTGACAGAACAATTTTTTTTTGTGAGGAGAAAAAGGCATTTCAGATAACTTGCCAAAATAACTTCATCTTTGGCTGATGACACTAAGTTACCGTGGGCAGTGCAAATGGAAGCTGTCTAGAGAGGTGCAGAAGGATGTCATGACACTGAATGACACTGAATGACCATTTAGTAAAATAGCAGGTGAAATTCAGTGCTGATGGATAGAAAGCATGGTAAATGGAGAATTTTTCCAACCTTTACATGCACAACAACAGAGTCTGACCTAACTATTACCTTCTCAGGAAAGAACTTGGCCTGTAACAGGCAGTTTTATGAAAACGGCAGTGTTCAGCAGTGGGCAAGAGGTAAAAAGGAAAGAGTCTGCCTGGAATTGCTGGCAGAGGTGCAAAGAATAAAATAGAATCCACCATTACGCTGCTGTGTAAATGCTCTGCTCAGCTCCCTGTTGAATGCCAACCATCACTGTGCTCTTCCCAGCTCTGAAAGAACCTCTGTTCCCTGGATGACTGGTGGGACTCAGAGGTGCTCAGCCTCTGGACTGCTATGGGACATACGCCAGTGGCCAGGACAGATGTCGCTTGCGTCTGTGGGCTCTGCTCAGCTGACAGGATGGTGCGCGGGTTCAGGTCCAGGTGGACCTGCAGGTTTTGCCTATGGTTTCACTGACTGACGCCTTCCTTACCGATTGTACTTGGTGCTCACAGTCCCAATTACTTGCATTTAAGCAGGTATGCCCATGACATACAAATCAAACACGAATCAGCATTGATAGCCCTGTGTGAGCCTGTGGATCGAGCAGTGGGGTGATTTCCAGAGGCCAAGGACTGACCACTACTTCCTGCTTGAGAGGCATCCACCTTGAAGGGCTCTACCCCAGCCCACTCCTGTCAGTGTGCAGGTTCACTGCCAAGTCCGCTTTGTCCATCAGGAAAGTATTGTGCAGAGTTTGGGATGTTAACATGTGGAGATAAGGGGGAAGTAGAGTATTGCAGTTCTATTGAAAGCAGTGCCAGGGAGATGTCTAATCTTATAAACCACATGTCCTTGGGAAAAAAAATGTTACAATCTCTGTCTCCTTCTACTTAATTTAGTGGCCTTTGAGGACAATTGCTCAGTCATAGAAAGGTGAGCTTCAGAGACTGGAGCCCTGATACCACAAGCTTTTCTGCATTTACAAGCACTGGAGTCTGACATATGCAGTGGAATGGAGAAGGTACTAATTAATATGTTTTTTTTCTGTTGATTTTGCTTTTTCCCCTGCTGTTGGATCATTTGCTATCAGCTTTATGATTTTACTGGTAGATCTGCATAATTTCTTTCTCCCATATTAATTTTTCCTTGTCTCTGAGATGGAATTGATGTTACTGTTAGGGTTCTCTGCTGTTTGCTGTCATCATATCTGTAAGGAAGGCATTATTATCTTGTTAAAACTTGCATTGTCATTTACTGTTGTTAATTCTTAGGCATTCTGTATCTGTATTGCTGCCTATTGTGAAGACAATAAAATGCTAATGAGAAGTGGGCCAATTCTAAAGTGTTGCGATCAATATGCAATATTTTTTACATGTTAACCTTTACCATATGGATTTAACATCACATCTGATTTACAGCTAATAAAACAAGAGACTCCCTCTAGAGTAGCTTTTCTTTTTTTTCTTTTTTTTTTTGGGATGGATTATTTTCCACTTCAGGTGTTGCTGTATGTCACGGCTCAAGGAGCCGTCCTGTAGCCTCACCCAGCTTTCCTTACCCAGCTAATCTGACTCCAGCAAAAAACTTCCTGACTTCAGTTATCTGCCAGCTAAGGTCAAAGCTGGATCCCTTGTTCCAAACTCTGCTTTCAGTCTCAATGACTTCAACCTGGGGAAAAAAGACCTAGCTAAACAGAAGTGCTCTGGGATTACTGGGGTAACCAGCGTGAATGCTTGCCATACCATCTCTAGACTTCTCTGTTATGTTTTAATCAAACTGTTAAACATTCCTGACTGTGATGATCAAATTCAGTTTGAAATTTCGACAACTAGAGGTGGGCATCCTGCTCTGCTGATCTGTAAGCCTATTCGACCCTACTAATTTCAGTGGGATCACGCAAGAGGTGATTCCAAGGCAGGTCTGGCCAGTTGGCCTTACTGCAAGACTGCATGCCTCTGTCTTGCAGAAATGTTTCCCTGGAGCTTAGAATGTAAAGAGCATATCCCATGGCTCCTTCCTTGGAGACAGTGGTGCAGCTAAGTAATGGAGTCTGTTTGTGACCAGTACGCCCTATTTCAGACCCTGGGTCTTTTTTAACAGATATTCCTCTTCAATGTTTTGATTTGTTTCTTTAGGTTATAATACTTCAAATGTTGACTGCATTAAAAGGATATGTATCAATTTTCTTCTATGTGATTAATAAACATTTAACCCCAAGATACCTGTGCTCTGGTAGCAGTTGAAGAGTGCTTCGAAATGGTGACAACAGGTACATCACAAGATATATTCCTCCCTGATATGCCAGGGCCATATTACCCAGGTGGACGGTACCCCTGGGCCCTAGCAAAGCACAAATTACAAGTCCAGGATACTTGTACTTTTTCAGAACAGTTTTCCCGACCTAGAAATCCCTGGCTATAAATGTGGTACCCACATAGAAACAGGCCCCTGTCTTCTCCAGATATTGATCTCAAACACTGTGAATGTACCATGTGTAGTCAGAAAATCTAGAAGCAAATGAGAAGGTTGGTTTGCAGCCTGATGTTACCACATTTTTGTGTCAAGCCACAGTACTTAGCGGCACTATATGTGGGTGTGGGGGACTGCAGCAAGATGAGGGCCTTGGTGGGGAACTCCTGCAGAACTGGAGCTGGCCGAAGGCATCACATTTAGCATGCATGTACTCTGAGAAGTCAGTCCTCACCAGCTCCGGCCTCTCATTTGTACTCAAATTTCCGTATTAGTGTAGTGAACTAATTCTTTCCACAGCGAAGACTAGGTGCAAAGTATAACGCGTATGCACTGTGGGTGATCAAGATTTCAGGACTATGGTTGAAGATGAGGAATACTACACCTGGACAGTACAGATGTCTCAGAGACTCATGTTTGGGCACTTCATGTATCCTTCCAGGATATTGCTCTGTGAGGTTATGCAGCACCCAGTGAAGCAGCTGAAACAAGTTTTGTCTTGTATATGCCACAGTTGTGAACTTCCCTGCTAATTTACGTGAGACAAGAATCTCCAGGGAGTTAACCTACTGTTTTGAGGGGAATGAAATGCTGCTTCAGGAGCTCCACACTTTTTGTGGGCTTTGATTTACAGTTTTTTTCATTCATTCACTTTATTATTTTCAGAATGGTACTATGATTTTCTTCTCTGTAGACCTTGCACCCCTCTACAGAGGCAAATAACAATAACTAGCTTAATTGCTAGTACACTCATTTATTCTCTTTTCTTCTATCTTCCTCTGAGCTCTGTATCACACCTGACCACTCACCCTGTTAGGAGTCAAAAAAATTGCGAAGATTTAGAAACTACTAAGGCCCAATTATTTTAGTTGTGCTACTGAAAAATAGACTAGAAAGCAAGATGCCTGGAGTGCATCAAAAGCCTGGTGAAGGCCTATAGAGATGCCTGTGCTATTTTAGGAAGAAATATGTGCAGCCTAAGTAATGTATAACTACTGCATTTAAAGATCTATGGCATGAAGAGAACACGGGGTGCTTCTTATGACAGGAGCTTAAGAGCATCCTTGGCAGAGGAAAAAAGTGACTAACTACAAAGTGTATGGTATTTCCATGACTGAAGGTGATAATCAGTTGGAGCACTATAAAATGGATGAGGGACAGGATGAATGTAGATGGAGAGGTGCCGTTGGATTGAGGTGTTGGACACTGAGGTACGTCTGTGAGCTGTGCAAGAGCTCATACCCAGTGCTGTGCTTGGTGTCAACCCTCAGCAGGGAAATCTGGGGAAAGGTCTCGTGTTGAGCTGGGCAGCTGAGCGAGGCAAAGTCCTCCTTGTCCCTGCAACAAGAGTGTCTACAAACAGGCTTGGAGCTACCCACCATGGTGAGCAGCTGCCCCAGGGATGCCAGCAATCCCAGTGGTGCACTGGGCAGTGTGGGGGCAGGGTGGGCCATGGGGGTAGCAGCTTTGGGAAGATGGCCACCACTTCAGAGGTGGCTCTGCTGGGTGGCTGCTGGTCATGGCAGCAGCTTTCCAGAACACGTGGCACAAACATCTCCTGAGTTGGCACAGAATGCAGCTGAGTGCTACTGTGTTTAAGGGGTATAAAATTCCTTCCTAAAAAAACAGTATGTGGAATGATTTCTGCATGTTTTAATCAGTTCTTGCTTGAAAAACAGGAGCGTCTCATGGCATTCTCCGAGACCGATAAATCCTTTCACGGACCTGTCTCAAGCTCATGGGATATTGAACTCTCTGATATCAAGTGTGGGCTCACAGTGTGAGAGCAGAAATAGGTTAGAGGTCTCTCTTGATACCCTAAAACTTCTCAGACAAGCAGTGAGGACCAAGCCACACACTGAAACCAGAGAGTTTGGCGGTACACGAGGCAGAGAATTTCTCCCATGTTAATCTATGAATTTCATAGCCCAACACTCCATTACTTATTTATAGATTTATAGCTCTTCCCCCTCCCTCCCCCCCCAGGCATCTGGCTGCTGTATATGAAACACACAGTTGCAATAACAAAATGTCTCTGAAAAGCTATCACCACCCCATCATCTGCTGCTGTGCGTTGGGGTAGTAGGCGATTACAGACTTTGCATAGTACTTGTTGGCTTGGCACCTGTGGGATCAGGAACACCTGCTGAGCACCCAGAGCTGGACCAGTGCCAACCAGGGCCCACACCACACTCTAGTTCAATTTATACCAGAGCTGGGACCAGTTGCTGTGCCAGACCACTAGACAGAACGCCTGGGCAGGGACCCTTTCTTCTGGCAGTAGTAGCAGAGGTCTGCATTGGATCTCAGAGGGACGTAGGTGGCTGGTTCTCCATGCTGTTCATGTCAGAAATAGAAATAGATCAGTTAATATATTTTGGATCTGCTGTATCATTTTCTGCTGTGTGCATATTTTTTGTTATTCATAGGGTCAATAATCCTACATGTGGCACTACTCTCGGGGACTGTGTTTTGGGCTGACTCTGGGCTTGAACGGTATTGCTGCATGTGTTTTGTAGGGATGTCTTCTAAATAATTTTGTGCATGTATTTTTATAGTATTTAATTTTTGCTGCAAGTTACATATGTGCTGTTTGTTTCATTGACTGCAGGAGCTGGGATCCTCTTTGGAGCCCTGAAAGGGGAAAGGGACCGTGGCTCATGCGTGGAGGATATATGGCTACTGGCATCTCCAGATGTAGTCCTGGGACTTCATAGAAATAGGGAAGCAAAGCATTGCTACTGCTGTGAGAGACACATGGAGAAAAGCAATCTTTTGAAGATAAATGTGTTATGTATACAGTATGAGTTTAGGAGAGTAACTGGTACCTCTATTAACAGCCAGGAGCAAACAGGTAGCTATGAGAGAGTACAGCACATGCTTATGCGTACCACAGTAGATATGCACATTACATTTTTCTGCCAGACAAGATTTCTCCATATGTTTCAGAGATAGCCTCAAGAAAAGTGTTTTTCAGCAGATCTGAAGCTAGAATGCAAAGAATAAAATCTGCACAGTCACTGGCAGAAGCCAACATTTGTTACCTGTTATCACATTGTGCTTTCTAATGTGTCTATTATTTCCACACTGTGTGCTGTGCTGAAGTGCAGAGACCTTGGTAATGGCAGGTGCTTTCATTGCGGTGGAGCGTTCAGGGACCTGACATCCAGCTGATACTTGGTTCCTCAGTGTGAGTGCAGAGGCTTTAGGAGTAGTTGCCTCATATGATTGTATTTTACCTTGCAAGTGCTTCAGTTTGGATGTATTATCCTGCAAAGCTTTTTGTCGCTTAAGCACTTCTGCCTCATCTGCTTTTGTGTTCTCATTGAATACATTTGTGCTGTCAGGCTATTACTGTGGGCATCTTTGTGTTTTTTCTGAAGTAAAGGATACCACTTAGGTCTGTAGATAAATACTTTTTTTTTTCTTTTTTTTTCTCCAATATATTTTTTATGATTAATTTAAAAAGATATCATGCTTGTCTTAAAGCTTATTACAGAACTGTTCTGATGCTGTTGAAAAAACTGCTACATAGTATTCTTCTATGACTGTGTCAATACTTCATAAGATTTTACAAAGATTCTGTTCTGTTTAAGTGAATTTTATTTTCTCTTACCTTTTATCTTCCTGAGCATTTTTATATGATTGTTTCATTTACAGAATAATTACAAGAGGATTTAAAAAATAATAATAATAAAAAATCCTATTTCTAGTCCAGGCAGGTTTGCAAGTGTTAGCTGGAAGTTCAATGGCAAGAGCTGAATCAAATCAAAAAACCTTGATTGGCAGCTTTAATCCTAGTATAAAAGGAACTACACAAGTAGATAGCTCTCTGCATCTGTCAAAGCATCAACTGTAATCATAATTTTATTTATTTTACCACATTATTCAAGTTGTTTAAATTCAAGTCTTCTGCACAGGAGAGCTGTGTCTCATCATATCATGGACTGAGTAGGTGAGATAAGACCATTTTCTTCTGAGGAGGTGTTTCACTAGGAGAAAGAATCAGTGGAGGAAGAGAATAATTTCCTAAGTTTTAATATTTTCGTTACAACATCATCTTTCAAATTCAAGAGTTCTGTCTAGAGGAATCCTATTTCATGAATTTGGTTTTGCTGGCCTTTTAATGTGTCATGTTCACTAAATGAAAATAGATTAATTCATTCTTATTTGCTCAGCTTTCTTTTCTGAATACCTATGAGTGCTATTGTTTCTTCCTGACAGTTTTTGAAACAACGCTTTAACATCAGTATTCCCTGCTTACGCTTAAGATATCGTTTCCCAGTTTCTGTTGATTGAGAGAGCTGAAGAGAGAGAGAGAAATTCTATTCATGTCTGACTGTCACTTATGAATTTGTAACCCAGAAAGTTACAAGACTCAGATTTTCCCATCAACAGAAGTAAAATATATCCTTAAGCGAAAAAAAGAATAAATATTTAGAGTAACTGAACAGACTCTGGCAACAGTGAAACCATGTAATAAAATAGAAAATATTGAATGCAGACATACCCACTGAGAACTAATATTTCTGCAAATAGACATAAATCTCTGTTCGGTTTGTTTTAGGAGTCACTTTTTCCAAGTCTTTTTTTTCTTAACCTGTAAAGAAATCTGGAAAGAAAAAAGTCCAGCTGAAATGCCAACACAAGACATTTGTGATTGTCATTTTTATCTAATGAACCTTTTAGGCCCTTCTGTGGCTCAGATACTCCAGTTTATCTTTTCTAATATTCTTTATTTGCCAGACGGAGATAAAATACTTTCGTAATATTTGAAAATGAAGTCTCATAACAAAAACTATACTAGGATGATCTTTATATTCAGATGTGTGGAATTTGCCTAAAACAAAAACCAGCTTTCTAGGTGTCAGGGAGAAAAGTTTTAGCTCTCAAAACCATGTTAGCAAAAGGGTGGCATTGTGCAACCTATGGAAATGAGCTGAAGAAATCCCACTATTTATGCTGTGAAACTTGAGCTTTGCTATTGTAGTTTAACTTGATAAAAACAAAGCAAAGTAAAAGAAATCCAAAACACTTTAAGCTTTCCTGTAGCTCTACTTTCCTAAGCAAAACTAGGCATACCTGTAAAATCCGTACCCATGCTAACAGTGTAACAGCATTCCTATGCTGTGTAATCTTTACTAGTGTGGCTGTATTTGCAAAGCCTTCATGCTGAAGTTTTGGTCACTTTTTAAAGAAAACCCTTTGATGTGTCCTTAAAAAATATCTATAGCAGAGATGTAGTGAGTGTGGGTGTTATACTAGAAAACTGAGGGCAAGGCAGCAAGGTTGTGATTGTAAAAGCAATTTACCCAGGCTATGTCTATATGGCACAGTAAGTAAAAATTAAGAGGCCACTGTAGCTGAATTCTGTGGAATAGCATCAATTTGTAATGCTTAGAGGTAGTCCCTTAGTAGCAGATCTGTTTTGGAAATATCTGATTGAAACAGTCCAAAACAGAGCCTGCAAGGCAATGACCCATAAGTTAACTAGTATGAATGATCAGAAGGCCAGTGATTGCACCGGAACTTGGTTATCTTTTACTTAGAAGAAAAGATTTCCCTTTAATGGCATGGTTCACTTAAAAAACATAGGTACCTTTGAACACAGAAGCAATGTCAATTCAGCTGAGTACAGCATGCATGTCTCTACTTAATTTTTTATACATTTTTATTTCAGGCTCAAGATAACATAAATTAATCTTTACCTTATTGCCTAATTTTAACCAATTAATTAGAAGCTAGATCATAGTTCTGATTTTCAACGTAAGGTTTATTTCAATTTTAATCATGTTTCATGAAAAAAAGAACTTCTTTGCAGTTTTGTCTAGTTTCTTTTTCTGCCAACATTTTCTGAAATTTTTAGATGTCATTATGAAGACAAATTAAGGTCAATTTCATGTCCTCAAGCTTAAATTTGTTTGTATTTTTAATGAAGCCACATTGTGGTATGCAATCACAAGTTACTTATCTAATATGACACCTGCCACCTTGTTTCTGTCAATGTTGACTTCAGTGTTTATTGCAGTAGCCCTCAACTTTCTTCCTCCTTGTTTTTGTAACTAGCTTAGCAATTAGATAATTTTAGGAATTCAGCAGAGTAAGCTTTTGTGATTTTTACTACTCGTTATACAGTACTTATGAGGTGATAACCACGTGTATGCTTCAGAACAACTGAATGCAATTAACTATGGTTTGCTTAGAAGATATTTTGTGTTCTGCTTAAAAATGTGAACAGCTTTACAAAGGTACCTAGGAATGCTGAAGTCTTTTGCTTCTCAGAGTACCCAGAATTGTCTAATTACACAGCAAAGCCCAGACCAAGTGCTTAGGTTTAGCCACTAAAGTGGCTAAGAGTGGACAGAGTCTTCCTCAGCCTTTTTTAATTTACAGTTCCTTTCGACTTACAAGTATAAGATGGTGCCATCCTACAGTGAATATCACCCCACAGACTGTTTTTCTCAGTTACCTTTCAAAACGCCATTGAGAGCTATATCATAGCTGTGTCTCAGTCTGCAGGTCACGGGCTGAAAAACACATCTCTGCGACCATTGAGGAGAGCTGGTGACTACAGTGAGTTTTGAATGGCAGATGATATATCTTGGGTGGTGACGTTTCAGAAGTAGACATCTCAATAAGGTATCTCAAGGTAGAAGGAGTGGATTCGGGATAAAATACAGAGGTAGAAAGTTAAAGGAAGTGTTAATAAAATTCTGAGCCAATAATGCTCAAAATAGTATCTCAATATTCCACTTCAAACAGGAGAAACAAACTCTGAAAAAAGTCTTCATAAGGAAAATCTCAGCATTGGCAATCATTAATTTCAAGGAATAGGACCTTCCAGTTATCGCCAGAACCATGATCTCATGCTGTGGCCTTGTAGTTCAATGCTATGCTTTATAAACTTCACTAAAACCCAGGGACTGGATTCTTGTTTGCTCTCCATGGCATTACTGAGGTAGTGAAATGATGGTTCAGTGCCAGCAGAAGGCTAGATTAATGGATGTGTCCAACTGTATTCAGAAATAAGTTGCTCAATGAAGGTTGTCTGTTTATTTGCACACATATTTGGTTTACTAAGCATAATTTCACCTCACAGTGTAATTTTAGAAAAGATTGTGACCCAGAAAGAACTTCCCAAACAAGATAACTGTAAAGCAGATTTAATTGCCAGGATTTATTGTTCTTTAAAACAATGAGGCGGTTTAATGAAGGTGAAAGAAGCATTAAAAATCCAGGAAGCAGGCAGTGCAAAGTCTCCAACATCCTTAGTTTTACCCCTGTGTCTGTGTGTGCTCTCTATCCATCAGCTGAAGCTCCCAACTAGTTGTCACAAGAAATATCACTCCAGAGTATTTGCGTTTGCTTTTTGCATGTTGGTATTTGCACTGCAACTTATCGTCCTATTGAATGTTAAGTTGTGGTCTAAACTGGTAACAACTCCAACCCAGAGAAGCATAAAATATAATTCAATGATTAGTTAAGCATAATATAAGTGCTCCCTCAGTTGTACCCAAGAACTGATCTTTGAATCTCCCATACCTGTGATCCACTATTAGAAGCCCAGTTTTTTTAAGGCAGTAAACAGCTGACTAGTGCAAAGTACAAACTGCCCTTGTCTGAACTGTGGAGAAACCTCAGGAACATGGACTGATGTTTCCATAAATAGAGAATGGAAAATTGACTTTTTTCCCAGTGAAAAGTGTGTAATTTAATCAAGGTAGAAACACTGCATGGGAATGTTCCATTTTCAACATTTTGTTTTTTCTTTTCAGAAAACAAAATAACAGTTCAAGTATTTTCACTGCTGAGTCTTGGAATCTCAATGCCTAAAGGGAGAGTTTTTCATGTGAATATACATACAGCACCAGGCTACAGCTGGCGTTTCAAGGCTAATGAATGAAATAGTAGAGGCTACCAAATATAATTTATGACAAAATTCCTTCCCGAGAAAGCACCAGTATTTGAATGACTACTTGAGTATTCATTGCCAGTATTTGCCAAGAATATTCATGAAAGGAGATAGGCTAGAGGTGGGTTTCAGGATGACCTTTGGAGGCTGAGGACTTCACTTTCCATTAGATGCGTGCAAGGACAGAGATAGGGGACTTTTATGTAAATTTGATTAATATAAGTCCCTAGACATACATAATGTATCTCCACCCATCAAAGTATGATAGAAGCAGAAAAAAGACAGATGATTTACTTGTACCCTTTGCCTAAATTTCTCATGTGGTTATACTGACTGTGGAAATCACTTCAGTAACACATCCTCCCCAGGGCTCTTGGCAAAAAGTGTTCCATGTCTTCTGTGTTAGCATGGCCAGTGAGAAAAGTTTACAAATTGCTGATTTCATGTTCTGAAAAAGCAGCTCCTCCTAAAACCTGCAACTTCCAAATATTTTCCTCTGATCAGGAACTAACCATGGAGCAGTGCAGAGAAAAACGTGCTGAAGCATTCTAGTGAAATTAACTTTAAAGCAAAAATTGTTCTGAAACCTTAGATAACAGGTCACTATCATTACTGCATTATTATTTACTTACAAATCAGATGACTGTTTATTTTTGCCTTAGGATAGGGTGGCTCCTCTTAGCTACAAAAGCAAAATATTGATGAGTCAGATAGCTAAAACAAGATGCAGAATGCAGGATGCTTCAAATAATGCCAAACACTTTATGTAAGATCTCTCTAATTAGAAATTAGTTCCCTACTTAGTAGCAGAAAACAGATGTCTTCAGAAGTATACTACCTTTTCTTTCATTAGTTTCATCTATATAGTCTGGATTTGTATCCTGACCACGTAGATGTATTTTCTGTACTAGTAGGTATAGTTATACATGTTGTATAAATATATATCATATATACTTGAGTGAATTTCACTTCAATCAATCAAACTAACTTTGAACTCCTAGTTCTCTTCTTATTTTTTTTGGCGCCTTCTAAACGAAAAATATAATAACAATAGTAAAAGCAGTAACAATAAGGAGCTTCATCTTAGAGGTCCATGTAGACTTTAAAACATGGATAAAAGACAACCATTTTCACTTTTTATGCATTTGGCTTTGTTTCAAATTCAGAAATTAGCTGGTAGGATTATGGATGAACATATACCAGCCAGCAAGTCACATATCAGCAACTAAAACTCACCTGAAGTAATCCTAATGTTGTAGAGCAGTGTCTTTCAGATGGAAAGTCTGCCGGAGAAGGAAGATGTTGTAGACAGTCTGGGAACTCTGAAACTACCGAGATCTTCACTTACAGATTTGAAACCAGTGACTGATACCTATGCTTGCCTGACCTCTACTACTTCAGGGAGTCAGTACCCTACATTTACTCTGACATGTTCAGTGGTGTAGTCAGCTGCAATAAGCTTTGTTTTCTGCCTCCCTGACACAATGCTGACCCTTTTTACACTATTAGAAGAGGTTTTGTGCTCAAAGGCAGATGTAGGTACATTCAATGAAAATGCCCTCAGAGGCCTGAGAAGCTCTTCAGTGTTCATTCTTTCTGTTTTGACATTATGTACTTTACCTGATCTGTTTTGCAGCTGCCTTGGAGAGATATGTTTCTGTAATGGTTTATCCTATAAATTAAATGGCAATAGTTAATGCAGATCATTTGAGCTATAAGTTGCTTTGCATTGATGTACATCAGAAGGACATTAAAATTCAAATGGCAATAGGTGAAAAGCTCCCTGGAACAACAGGTACTGTGTTTTGACATCACTGATTACTCATTAGCAGCTTTCAAAGGTAGACTTTGTAAAGTAGAACTGTAGTTTGAAAAATTAACCAGACCAGAGAATTTCGGAATATGTTGTTAGAGGTTTTTATCTTCTTGCCACTGTATTTGGACAAGCATCTAATCTCCTAGCACCACGCAGATCCCTTGCTGCAGCTGAAATAGCAGAAGCTGATCCCTCTCCTGCTCTTTGAAAATTTCCATTCTGAATGCAAATATTATAAGAGTAACCTGCAGCTTTATTCCTCTGCCAAAACATGTGGGATAAACATTTTTTTTTTCTTTTTTTCTTCTGGTAGTCTTTTCTACTTTTCTTGTCATCTTCTCTGAGGTATTTAAAAAAGTAACCCCAAGGATATTCAAAGCTAACAACAGTGATAAGGAGCCACTTAGGCTTTATATCTTCCACACCAAGTACTTACAGCATTAACTAATGAATCCCCAGAGGACTTTTCAAATCTGCAGCTTGTACTAAACACTTCGCTGTCTGGAGCCCATCATATATCATACAAATTGGCACACCGATAGTCAAAGTAACTGAGTAGGTTATGTCATGTATGAGGCGAACCAGCTGGTGACTGGGCACCAGGATGAAGGACCAGGAATCAGGGATCTGATTTCAGGTCTGTGTGAGAATTGTTACAGCTTTTCTATGTATCCTATTTCCTGAAGTGCTTCTGAGTATGGATACACGTCGAAGCAAAACATGGACATGCACCAACCCCTCATGCATTTCTGTCATTGGTAAAAAAGCCCAGGCCTGGCAGGCTGAGCAGAATCGTGGTGTGCTGTAGACAAGCAAAGGGCTCATATCCTGGGCTATGTCAGTAGCACCCAGCTAGTAAATTCAGACACAGCTAATTACTGTAGGGCCAGTCCTTTTTCCTCTATTTTTTCTTCCTTTTTTTAAATCACCTTGTATTTTTTAATTGTAATCTCTGGAGGATGGAGAGAACAAACGTTGCTTAACAGCACAGACAAAAGTTTAACCTGACTTTAGCTGTGGCAAAGCCAGGATTGACTTGGTAGATCTTTCTGAGAAACAATTACTATGAACCTTAAAGCAACCCGGTACTAGTCTGTATCCTCTATAAATCTTACTCTGCCGTATATCTTTGGTATTTTCAAAATATCTTAGAGATGCTCAAAGAGTATATTAGCACTATGCTTTTCTTGTGTACATCAATATGTAAGGCAACTAAGCAAGTTCCTGAGTTACCATGGAGCTGAACTGCACAGGTATTGGGAAACAGTGAAAACTAATAAAGCAGAATGAGAGAATAACTCCCTGGGAGCTGGATTTCCAAAGTGCAAATAGCTGACTGCCGCATCAAATACCTTTTTGCCACTTTCTTAAAAGGTAGTGTGTGTGGATGAACTTCACTGGTCAGATTCCACTGCTGGGCACATCCGTGATGTAGAGCTCAGGTATATTTTTCAAGCAAAATATAGCCTAACAGTTCCCCTGAATTGAATTTCTTAAGCCTCGGTGTCTCCGTGGGGCTCTGTTAGAACCTCTCAACTTGAACACATGCAGGTTCTTCCTACTTTCATCCTGGCAAGCACTGCCCCCAATGCTCATCAGCAGAGGGGCTGCTCTTGCAAAACAAAGTTGGAGCACCCACCCTTCTCTTGGGCGGCTTCTGTGCAAGAGAAAAGGAAAGAGTGTTCCCTCTTGAGCAATTTAGGAAATCCAAGCAGCCTTAAGAAAGGGTGGGATTCATTTTGCTAAATGTGGATACTTTCATTTAAGCAAGATGTCCAGGTCACTGGAGAGAAATGTCTCCCTTTAAACTTCTATTTTTGCCTGAGATGAACAACTTCCCATTGTTGTATTGATAAGATTGCCATAGATTATCAGACCTTCAGATGCCTGCTCTGCTGGAGGCATCAGTGCTGCAGAGGAGCCTCGTGCAGGGCACTCTTCTCCAGCAGCCTTTGGAGAGCCTGTTTCTGTGCACTGAGCATTTTGTCCTGGATGTTCATGTGGCTGGATACTTGGTTCTTGACTGACAGTATCCTCTCTTGCTATTATTGTCTCTTCTCATAAAACCAGTTAATTTTGCTCCTCAAAAGCTGAATCTGAGGAGGGAAGATAAAACTTGAAGGATAGGAGTGGGGACTGGAAGATTTCTAGACAGAAGAGTGTTTCATTCTCTCTTCACAGAAGTAAAATGTAGAAAAGCTATTATTTTTCTGTTTCTTTTGGTCATTTTATAAATATCTGGGTGGATTAATTTGTTTTCCAATCCAAGCAGGTTGGTTAGCCAATTTAACATAGATTTCTATTTGTATTGGGAGAAATACTATCATGGATTTTCTCAAAATGTTTAAAAAAACCTACAAGTAAATGCCACAGAAGTGTGTCCAATTTTTAGTGAGGCTAGAAATGACTTCATAATCTCAAGCAGAAATTAGGAATACTTGTCCCTGTGGGTTTTGCAGGAGAACTAACTAGCTAATCAGCTTTTAACCACTTTTTTTTTTTTTTTTCACATGAACAATAGAAAAATCTGAAATACTGAAATCTTCCTACTCCAGAGTATCTCACATCAAGATTCTGGTTAAAATACTGTCTGTGTTGGACTCTTTGGTTACAAGCAAGTGGAACATCAGAACAGCCAAAACTCTACAAGAAAGGTGTTGGTTTATTTAACTAAAGCCTGTTCTGTTTGGGCAAAAGGATTGTCACCTGAGGAGGTGAATAGGATGTTGTCACTCTTCAGCTGTAACCTTCTCCCTTCCTTTCAGGAACTTTTCTGCTAGGGAACTATAGGTGGGGTTGAGGGAGGTGCTTTGTGTAGCTGCTTGTCCTCAACTTCTCCAGGACTAGTAACTGCTACTTGCATTGCAGGGGACAAGACTGGGGCATTCCTGTGTCAGAAAATACAACTAGTGAGCATTTGGGCAGTCACTGTCCCAATTCCATGACTCATGAATAACTTCGGTAGGATGCATGTCACAGAAGGCAGTGACTGGCCAAGGAATCCATGAAAACAAGGATTCATGAAAGTAGGGCTTACTTGAACATGATTTTGAACTCTGGCAAATATTTGGAAGACTGTTGAGGACTGAGTCCTCTTACTGTTCAAACAGCAAGGGATGGCAACAGTGTGCTGGGTCACCATGATGTGAACTTGTGAGCTATTGCTTCTCCACCATAAGAAAACCCTGCAAATAAAGTGATCTTACTTGGGTATGTTTTATTGCCGTGGAAATCACAGGGAACATTTCAAAATGGAACAGAAAATATTTTTGTTGTTGTTGTTGTAATAAAGAGATAAAATTAGTCTACTTGCAAAAAAAAACAACCTCAAGACAAATATCTGCACCTCAAGAACTTTTTTCTCTGGGATCTGCATGAAAAACTTGTTTTCAGGAAGGTGGATATCTCAGAGCATCTGACATTTTTGTGAGAAAAGGGAAAGGTAAACGTAAACTTAGGTAAAGGCTATCACACTTTGTAACTTATCAGGTACTGGCTGAGTAGTAGTGGGGTAGTTCTCCTTGTGGCAGATAGATCTTCTGGCAGCTGGTGGGACCCTGTGATGAGGAACAGGAGGGAGGAACATGGTGTCATTTTTTAGCTTCATAAAGCTTCCCCATAATCCCTCATGAAAACTGGTGAATCATGATGGATATCGGTTAATTTACCTAGAGTTCAGCTGAGTTTGTTTTTCCTAGAGAAGAATTTTTACTGTGTCTGTTGAGGACTTTAAAATTATTTTCAGTGAGGGAGATCACAGAGATTCCCATTCCCTTCTTGAGAGCTGGTACTGTGCAAACAAACAGCAATATTCACTTTGCCTCAAACAATTTGCAAACTATAAACAAGTACAAAAACCAGCAAACAGATTCAACAAACAGGCTGGGAAAGCATAAAATAAGAGCCAGACAGTTATGACCAGCATGAGATTATTATGATCAACAATCTCAATTATTATTGTACATTCCTAAGTAGCCTATTCTGGCAGCCCCATAATGCAGGAAACACACTGTACCTTCTGCTGCTCTATATCTTTATAATTGGTTGCTAGTAATTTCTGTCTTCATCACAGTATTTGATGTCCATGCATTCTTGATTGTTCCTTCCACTGATTGTAGTCAACAGATAAAATTTATATTCATGGCGCTTGCTGTTGCCTGGGTTCTGCAGAATTTTTAAGTTCCAGTTGTTGGAAAACAGTCTTGATTTAAGTTTAAAATGAGTAAGATACAATTAAATTAATTTAATTGACCATCAAAAAAGTTAACTTCAAAGGAATTAAAACCTTCTCTAAGATATATTGTCACCTTACAGTCCATTTGCTGTAATTTGAGCACTTTTATCAGCAAAGAATCTTACCAAAGGCTTCATGAATATGAGAGATGATTAAAAATAAAAGATCAAAGCACGCAAACAAATCCTATTAACAAACTCTAGCAAAAGGGGATTGTTTTATAATTAAATGTGAAGCCAACTCAAACAAATATTTGGAAACACTGAAGCGGGATCATCCCACTGTAGTTTTTGGCAGGATGCGCTGTACATATTGTGAAGATGTCTTTGTCCTGTTGCCACTGGTCTGACCAGAAGCCATGTGTATGGAGTCTCACTGAACCTCTCTTTCCCACCGACATGTTCCTTTTTCAGTGTCATGCTTCCAGATACCCTCACAAATCAGCAGCTAATTCAATAGAGTAAAGAAGCAGTGAGCCTGAAAATATTGCATCAAACCCCTCAGTTCGGCATCAGTACATGGAGGTGCCTGCTGGGAAGAGGAAGAACTTGATTAACTTCATCTTTCATGATCGAGTACCAGTCACCTGGAAGTTTGATAAAGTTTCTCATGCTTTCTGGAAAAGGTTCAAGAAACAGAATTTGCACTATGGGTTTTTGTAAAGCCTTTTGCTACTAATGGTACCACTATTGAACAACTCTTTTAAGGTAACACGTGAAGGCTGTGACTAATTTGCCTTTGCCCATGGTTAAACAATACAAACTTCTTTCCTAGACTCAGAATAATAGACTGAAATTTTCCCATTTCCTGTAGATGAGTGAAAATAAACAGATCTGATCTCAGTTGAAAGAATGTAAGCAGAACAGGCCTTCATTTGTAGGGAAAAATAAACTCTCCTGATCCCTTAGATCTGGGAGTATAAACAGCATCCTTTTTCTCCCAGGGCAGTGTATAATATGAATGCATGGTTTGAACATTGTCAAAATAAACAGCTAATCACCCTTTCTGGCCTAATTAGGTTATGTTCTGGCCCCTGGCTCTAGGCCTCATGCAAACTTTTCTCCAAAACGGCATTGAGGGAAGCCCAACTCATCTCCCAAGGAAGAGAGACCATCCAACTCTCTCTTTGTTACTTAACATTTGCTCCCTGAGGAAATCCAGCTTGGGGATCTTCCTCACAAGCTTGGCAGATTCGAGGTGAGAATATTCTCATCGCTTCCTGCTGGTAACAAATGTAACCCCTTCTTCTCTCTTTGCTCATCATGACAGATGCAATAGGAGGATGGACAGAATCGGGAGGAGTTTACTCTCTCTCTCTTTTTTTTTTTTTCTGGACTTGGGATGTCTGCATTTTTTGTGTATCAGCAAATTGTAACTGGCTAGGTTTTTTGTGCAGGAGTTTATTTACTCTTTCTAAAAGGTGTTTTCTCAGCAGTACAACTGTCAATGTCCACTGCAAATGGTAACTAATTAATCCATAAGGATTGTATAAGGCCACTGTTATTACTATGGTATTGCAGACACGGGACCAAAGCACAGATGGGCTATAAAACTTGCCCAAGACAACACTTCGCAAGGAAAGATCTGAGACTGGAGAAGTTGCTGACTGAAGCTCACAGGGTGGGCCCTGCACTGCTGGGTCCATAATGGGGCTTCCGTGAGTGCCAGTGCACTTCAGCTGCTGCACTGTGATTATTAGCAAACAGAATTAATATAAAAACAAATCAGTGGCAAAGGCCAAGTAGACGTTTAAGCTTTCGTTTATCAAGGATTTCTGAGCTGCAGCATAGGGTCTGTAAGAGGAGAAATAGTTGATCAAATTCAGAACGTTTCCATATTTGCTCTTTCTGGATTTCTCTCAAAGTATGCTTAGATCTCTGAATATGTTCCCACCTTTCATTGCTCTTTTTAAATACCTGTTCTTTCATATCAAAAACAGACCCTCCTACTTTAATCCCCCTTTCAAAGTTTCTTTTCATCTTAAGAACAGATAAAGGTGCTCTGAGGACTGTTTAAACTGTAATTCCTGGAGGTACTAATTTCCTTTCTTCTCCTTTCCGACTGAGGTTTGGGATGGGGCTGGGGCAGACCTGCTGAGAACCCCACTGGGGTCCATCTTTCCCAAGAACTTGTCTGTAGGTGGGTACCAGCCAGGTTATGGCCAGAGTGGTTCCTTCTTGGCCCCAGTTCTAAGTCCATTGGCTGCAGGAAGCAGTTACTTCATCCAGCACTATGTCTAAAGGTCAGAACTTTTTTGTGCCCTTTCTCCAGGTCAAGGAGTGTTTGGCCATCCTACTGACACAAACTCTGTATCTGAGTCTCAGCTTTTTTGAGCCTCTCAGATGTACGTCCCTTTACAGTTTTTCTTGCCTGTGACTGCGTTTTAGTAACAACAAGCCAAGTAAGATAAGAAAAGCTGAGCAAAGACATTTTTGAACCACATGCATTTAATCCTCTAGGACATCCCTAGAAGTAAATGCTTATATATGCAACATGGTTTGGTCATACTTCTCTGTAAGTGCCTTATTTGTTAGCCTGAGGCCCAAGGTGAGACACTGCTGCTGTCCCAGTTGCTGCCCCCCCAAGCACCCAAACTCTCCCTGCCCCCTTCCAAAATACTTCTTCCTGCTCTCTCTGAGGAGCTGCAGCTCCATCTACAGCTGGGGCCCACTGCAGAAAGCTATTAGTCTGGGGAGGCATTGGAAAGTGTAGCGAAGCCTTGAAAACCCCATGGTGAGGGCATCTTGGGGGAGAGGGCATGTGTGCTTAGCGCGGGATGTGAGGTGTAATGAGACAAGGAGGCAACAGCACGAAGAGTGTTCACAGTTTAACAGACATATTTCACACTGTCACAGTATCTTCACAAGAGCTAGGTTCCCCATTTAGGTATCTGAACAAGTGACAGACTGCATGGAAGGGCTGTGATAGGGAGGCATCTCCCTTCAAGCCGTGCTCTCAAAAATCTTGATGACGGATGCAAATCACTCAGAGCCAAATTAAGAAAAGTATATTTAGGCACCTAGAGGAGTAAAGAGGCACTTAATAGGATTTTCAGAAGTGCGTAAGAAGATTAGGCATCAAGCTCCTATTGAAATCAATGCTGACAGAGCATTTGAAAAAAAAGCAAATCTTGAGGTATCTCAGCGCTGTTACAGCGTGGTTGCATTTGTAGGGGAGTGAGGGGCTTAAAGCCAGTCTTTGTTCATGATAAGCCTTCAAGTAACAGAGCTCCCTGGTTGTACCGAGTCTCCAAAATCATAGGTGCAAGTTCTTAAGCTCCCACAAAAGCTGTATTAGGCCTGCCTGTGAGAATAAAAGAGCAAGCCCTGGGAGAAGAGGTAATGAGCTGTGTCTGCCTGCCTGTGTGGGAGAAGGAGAAGGTCTTCTGCAGAGATAGAGGCAGAAAGAAACACAAAAACTAGGAGACAGAGCAATCAGTGTATCTTCACTCAATAAAAGGCCATGTAACAGCTTTTTTTTTGTTGTTACAGAGCTGACTGAGAGGGGCTAGGTAAAGAAACTGCTGGTTGTTTGATTTTGACAGAGAAGCAGCACTTTTGCAGTCCTTGTAAATAAGTGGGTTTGACCTAAAGAAACATCTTCTTCTGTGGCAAGTTTCTCCCCTGGGTAGAAAGTACTTGTCAGAACCTGGATTTTGCAGACTTCGTGATTTATACGTGCTATATAATTCTCTAAGTCGGTTCCCTGCTTTCTCTGAAACACAACTCGCAGTCTGTCGAAATGAAATCAGTCCTTATTTGCTTTACTGAGCAGTAGCGAGGATACATGCGTTAAGGACTGTGAGGCACTGTGGTAACTGGGGCCAATTAGCTGCTACCCGAGGGCAGTAGCTCCCAGATGTGGGTTATCAGACAACTACAAACCTGCAGAATTGCTAACAGATCACTCATTATTCTCCTCCTGAGACTTTTAATTGGGGAATTAACACATGGTATTTTTAGTGACTGTCCTCAGAACATTTATCTTCTATGGCATGTCAGTCCCTCAGGGAGCACTATTTGGAAAGCAGTTGCTGCTTGAGGTGACAGAGAGAAGTTATCTCCTCTGAAATCCTTGTTGATGTGAGCGGCTCATGCAGACAGTAGGCGAAAGATATGTATGTCATAACTGTAATCCCAAGTACATGAATATCATGGAATGAATGAAGTAATCTCAGGTACCTTATGGGCTCGGGCTGCTGACTCCAGCCTCGTACTGGTGGTTACTAAGCTGAACTTGGCTATAAACCTCTGCTATGAAGAAGAGCAAAGGAAATGGAATGCTGGAGAATTCAGAATGTTTGTTAATGAGAATTGTGATAGAAGAGTCAGGCAAGAGAGGGAGCTGATTATTATGCTAGCAGATAGCATTCAGCTAGGAAAGTCCTAGCTTACTAAGTAGTGGTAGGGAAGAAGACTTCTCTGTGTTACGTCTTACCTGATCAATACCATTGAAAACCAGTAAGGACAAGTTTCTAGATGCTGTGGGGAGAAAGGAATTTCTCATGGCTTCTGGCCTTTTTGCTTCATAACACCTTTCCTGTAAAAGTTAGACTCTTCTGAATTCACTGTGGTGGTGAAATATCTAATGCATTATAGTTCTTTGCCTATCCAGAAGGAAAGAAAAAAGAAACCTTGATAGGCAATGCATGCCTGTATTTACTTATAATCTTTTCTCTGCATTCTAAGTGCTGAATTATTGGTGTTATGCTAATAAATTCCATTTGAGCTCATGGAACAGTCTCTTTCTCATTTAAAGAGAAGCAATTTTGGCAATTTGCCAGCTGGCTAACAAGGTATTAATCAGACAATACCTAGGGACCAACACCACTATATTGCTTTTAATCTTTTGACCAATAAGGAAAACAGGAAGAAATCCATTTCCCTCCTTTCTTTGCTCAATGGGATAACCAGCTGGTATAGAGTAGCTGCAGCTCAGCTCAATTTGGGAGTAAATATTTGTGTTTTAGCTGGGTAAATGAGAGAGTTATGCTATTCTCTTCCCAGCTGCCATGCAGCTGAGTGCCATTCATGCTCACAGTGGGGCTCCTGCAGGTCTTTGGCTCCTGGAATCACGTATTAATAGTGGAATGTCACCTTGCATTGGAAAAATATATGGCTTTGCTCAGATGTGCCTAGAAAGGAAAAGTTTTTTTGACGGTACCAGACAGTCTTTTAAGGTGATGATTGCAGGCACTGTTCAGGACCAGATTCGCAGCCTGTACACTGTCTGTGTAAGTGCAGCCCCAAGGAGAAGAGGAAGTGGCTTGCAAAGTAGTGGGGTGCCCCCTGAGCAGAGACCACCCTGTGGCTGTGGGCTTGGTGGTGCACTATGAGGGTTCTGATTTGTTTGTCCCAGATATGAATACATGAAGTAGAGCTAGAAATGTGTTGTATTTCTATGCCCTCACAAGATTACCCTTTAAGAATGGTGGATATGTCCTCCCTTAGCCTGCAAACAGTCCTACAGTGGCTGCAAGGGGTGGGGAAAATGTCCATGATCCTGACCCCCATGTAACCTCACCTCTGTCTCCAGCTAAGGAATCAGGGGAGGTAGACCGTGGCTACCCAGATTTTCTTGTGATTTGCTCCCCTTCTCTGAAGTGTGAGTCTCCTGTGGAAACCTTTGAGGACTCTTGGGTGGGGTTTAGACCTGAGCTGGTCTTTTCTTGTTTCTCTATACTCAGATAAGAAACAAAAATAAACTACCTGTTTAAAGTAGATTCTGTATTTTTCACACGGGCCCTTCTGATCAGCAGCAAAAGACTTTAATATCCCAGAGCACATACATTTAGACAAGTGGCTCAGATCTCCTCCCTCAGTGCACTTCTGATAGTCTTCTGGTGGGGAGAGTCCATCCCACAGATGCTCCTGGTGGAACTGTTTGTTTCCCACACAGGTGTAGTCATCAATCAACAATGTTGGCTTGCTGCAATAAACAGGACCAGAGGTCCACAACAAACTAGTCCTACTGCACCCATAAAAAAGTGCAAGCTATCTGAAAAGAAAAGCCATCATTAAATTTTCTTTCCACACAGCGGATGAAGCAGCTTTCACCTAGGGAAGAAAGCAAAAGTGTACTTTTTGCTAGCTTCATCTAGGGAGAAAGAAAATATTTGAGGTATTTTCTGGCACGTGGCTCCTATTAGGCTTCAGCCAGCCCAGCTGTTTTCAAAAGCACTGGAATGTAGTTTCAGCAATTATCTGTCAACAGAACCAGAGGCAACGGAATTATTCTATTGTACAGAAGTCCTGGATGAAAACCCATACATTGTAGCTAAGAAAACATATTTAGCAAATTAATGTGAATCTCGGAAGCCGAACTGCTGGAAAATGGCTCTGTCCTGAATGATGGGAAATTGGAGCTATTGCTGGATGGGGTATGGTTCTTTTTTACTGCCATTTTAGACAACTAACTCAAACTCATCTGATGAAACTTTTGCCCTGCTGACAAAAAAAAATTAATTACCTACCATTTTTTACAATGTATTGCTCAGAATACGTAAGTACTAAATTAGCGATACAACTCTTAGTGTAAGCCTGTGTAATCCTTTTACCACTGAAACCTTCCGTTATATAGCATTTTGACCACTCTCTGTGTGTGTGAAATTGCTGTCTAAAATGTATTGCTTAAAATTGATACTTGTCTGTTTCAGTACAAATCTGTTAACAAATTCTAAAAGGAAATTATGCAAAATAAAGCAACTTACTCTTTATTGTCCTGGGTAGAAAATACTTTAATCCTGCATAGTTTCAAAGCACTTCTGAGGGAACAGAAATGGTTTAGTATCATGTTACAGAGGTGGAATTTTTTTATAGGCTAGTTAAATTATTTTCACAGGACAAAGAAATCCCTTATACTGACAGTTCTATATTTACAAAGGAACGAGTAGTGTGCTTGCATTGTACTGAGATCATGGCAGCACACTGCTTTGAATGAGTTCGGTCCAGGCCAATAGAAAATAATAACTGATGTTTTGATAACACTTCAGTGGCATGCAACAAGGTTTGGTATCTCTGCCATGACAATGGGTAGTTGTTGAAGATCTCAGCAGTGAAGAAAAAAAAAAAGGCACCATTTTTGGAAGTGTTCTGCTTTTCCCAAACTCTCACTGAGGTTGAGTCAAGAGGGGACTTTTGAGAGAGGACTCAAACCAAGGGTGAAGATTCCTAAGTGTTTATGGAGCTGGAAGTACCTCCTCTCTTCAAAGTCTGCTCTCAAATCTTAGAAGATTCTCATTGCCTTTCAGTCTTTGGACCAGTCTGTACATGAAAGAATTATTTTTTTCCTACCTCTGGTATGAAGTCCATTGAGAAGCCTGTGTGAGGGAACTTGGAGTAGTTCTGCTGATAATTATGGGTACACTTTTTTGAAAAGAGAAGTTCCTGTTCAATGTTGTCGCCTAAGAAAAAAATCCCTAAAAATATCTGCCCTTCCATGTGATGTAATTTGCTTATACAACAATTTTCTTCTTCTGAACGAAGCCAGGAAAGAGTTTCCTCTTGTATTTTAGGGAAATTAGACGATATGCAGAGTGAAGATTTCAAACAATGGAGTTGTAGTGTGTAGCAATGAAGTCAACACTAATAAAAGTTTGCTGTCTTTCTAAAATGGTGTTGTGCATTACAGTGTCGTATGCTATAGGACTTATAATGCAACAAGACAGGGTGTTTCCAAGGCAATGAGATGAGGCTAATTAAAATGTCAGATAACACAGGTTTAGGTTGTTTGAAATGGATCTTTATGTAAGATAGTAAGATCTGCATTAGAGGACCACAAGCTTAACTTTTTCAGAAGTAATTTAACAATTTTTACATCAAGTCTGACCTCTGCTGCCTAAAAATATGGATTGATATATCAAAATACATATTGCCTTTAATGTTCTTGTCAAACCTGAGCTGTGATGCATGGAGTTATTTCCTACTTGGAGGAATGCTTCTGTGAAACTTAGCTAATAAAAACATGGCATACCCAGTGACTGATGTCTGTTCTCCCAGGGTATGTTAGCACGGGACAAACACTGAGTACATCTCTTTTTTTTTGACACTGAAAAATGAGATCTATCTAGTAAACAACACAGTATATGCTCTAATGGTCTTGCAGCATCCTTCTCATTGTCTTTCTCCCTCCTCATGTAACGTTCTCACCTTCTGACTCTTTCCCTTCCTTTCCTTGTAGTCTCTGAGCCTACAATTCATCTTGCAGTGAGGTCCCTGCTGCCTCTGAACATGTCCCACGCTTGCATATGGGCCCCTGGCAGGGTCTAGGCTTCCTCTGTGGGAGATCTCAGCTGCTTTTTTTCCCGTTTGGACCACTACAGGACAAAGAAAAGAGCTTGTCCTGGAGAAATAAAGATATCCTCAAAAAATCGAAACAAAACTCAGCAACAAATCCAAATCCCAATTCCAGTAACCTGGTGATTTGTTAGCACCAGGCATCAGCCCACTATTAGTCTTTTTCTGGATAGAGATGACAGAGCTCAGTTGACAAGCTGTGGGATTTATTTCAGGAGCTGGCACCTGGCTCCCCGGCACGTCCCCTGACAAGTATGTCACGCTCCTTGGAGCTGCCTTTGGCTCTGCAGAGGTTACAGACTGAGTCGGTTGCTTGGCACTCCCCAGCCCGCCTGCTTGGGAACCTCGCTATTTATTTCCATAATTACATGTCCATGCACCGTTGCCCCCAGGTCTGTCTAATGCTGATCAGAGCCTGTTGTACTGACAGAATGGGTGTCTCAGCACTCACACTCGCAGGCTTCTCACCTGTCCCCATAGGGGCTGGAACGTGCTTTTGGCTTTGCCTTAGCCTCCCTTGTCTCCTGTGTCCTCCTGCCCCTTTTTCCCTGAGCTATTCTCTCTTGTACTTGCTTGGCGTTACGGTCAGTGGCACAGGGCCACCGGCTGCCTCCCCAGAGTGTCAGTCTGCTCATCCTTTCCCACAAAAGGCCATGGCATCTGATCTGGAGGTTTCCTGCTCCTGCTGCAAGAAAATATTTAGCATTTTAATATCTTTTCACATTTTTAGAAATAATTTATGTATGAACATACACAGTGCTTAGTAATCATTTCTCAGATGAATGTAGAAGTTTTCTAAAATTAAACTATCATTCTTTTCTCTTCGCACTTGGCTGTCATATCTTTCTTAATGCAAATCAGTCATTGACTAGAGACACCTACTGTAGGAAGCTATTTTAGCTGTCTGATCAGTTATAAATTGATTTTAAAAGTGAAGACCGTTTTGGGGAGATAAACTGGGATTGGTAGGGAATGGAAAAAATAATTCAAAGGGCGAGTTTTGTATTTGAATTTAAGTGACTATTTACCTCTATCTCAGAGCAAAACTGTAATCCACGGGTGCTATCTCTCTTTCCTTCTGCTTTAACTCTTAGACCACAAATCTCCCACCAGAGGCAGGTACCCCAGGGCAGAGCCCAGGAAAAAAATACTTCCCCTTTCAGTCTCCATTTGATATTGAGCAAAGGGAAGGGGGGACATAATCTTTGAAGGAGCCTGGGTACTCTTCTGCTCTGAAGCAAGTCCCTTAGCACAGGAATGAAAAGAAATCCATTATGGTTAGTTTCAGAGAAAGCTCTCTCCACCGCAGTATTTCCCCTCGCTATGCTTCAAGTACTCTTCAGAGGGAAAATTCACATTTTATGGGCAAAGAAAGTGGTTCTGCTAACGCAGTAGTGGTCTGCACAAAGCAAGAGCTACACAGAGAAGATTCACTGGATGCAATTTGAGAAGCTGGAAAAATGAGAACTGTTTTCTGGTTTCCTTTTTTCTGTTCTTTTTTCTTCAGGGCCAGCTCTGATATTGTCTGCTGGAGCTTGAACAAGGAGCTTAATTTTTAAGGCATGTCTGATCGCTCTATGCATTTTTTTTCTGTTGCTTGCACTGCAAGTTCTTAGTATGTAATTAAAAGTATGCAAATAGTGGCTGAGTTTTTAAATTAATTCAGTTTGACTGAACGTGCTTACAAATGCTAATGTTTGCATCCTGTGCCTATATGAACAACAGTTATCATGGCATGAATATTGCGTGAGAGTCAATTTAAAAGACACATAGATAAATAAATATAGAAATAACTCCTACCTATAAGTACTTTTGTTCTTAGCTGGCTTGTTAAATAATTTCTTTTTCCCTAACAACTTATAGCTAAGCAACACTATTCAGATTTTGATTATTTATGATCAATCCACCTTGTAAAAAATTCTGAATATTGTTAATCAAAGGCATTTGAATAAACAATTGCATATAACAGTCGCAGCATGTTTGTAGATATTCAGAGAGTAGAGAAAGAACCTAATAAATCAAATCAATTACAAATCGCACATTCCTTGTACAGCTCCATTGTCCCCTGAACTCTCATAATTGGAGTTCAAAGCTGAACATCCTTTGTTGCTTTTGTAAAATTTAAAGAGGAATGTTTTTCTAATGCCTAGATTTGCAGTTTCTCAGTTGTGTATAGGATCTTCTAATATGCTCCATTTAATACAAAATGCAGTGCAGTTATAACCCTTCTCTGCACCTGAGTTTAGAAAGAGAGTCTTGCAGTCAGATTGTAGTTTTGTAGTGAGGCCAGTTGCTAAAGAAAGTGATTCTTCCCCATCCTCCCTCCTTTCACTTATTAAAAGATATCTCTTACTTGACTTCTAATGGAGCTCTCTGGGAAGGCAGCAGTGCAGCCTGCATCAGTGGGAAGGTGTGATGCCTTTGGCAAGGCTGCATAGCATAGCCCGGAGCCACCCCATCCTACCACACTATAAAGGGAAAACAATTCCCGGTTGCTTATGACAGCTCTTCACATCAGCTGCACTTGAAGCCTTATGCCATCTGTTTGCATCTTTGCTGCAACCTATGAAAGGCTGTTTTTATTAAGAATTCAACACCAGTGCCTGGGCTAAAAGTGAATGCAAATGTATGACTTACTTAGACATAATTGCACAGGAGCTGTTGCAGAGGGGCAGCCTAAGGGGCCGTCTCCCCACCGTCCTGTTTTGCAGCAACAACCAGTGGAGTGAGGAGAGCTGGCCCTGTTCTCCTGAATCAGGATGTGTCATCTGCAACTGAAGAGGGAAGGGTGGGTCTAGGTCCATAGTTGTGTGCTGTACTGTGAGGCAGGAGCCAAACCATTGCTGCACTCCACACCCCACGGACACAACACGGTTCACTTAGAAGTTGATCGTGCCACTTCCACACTTTCCATCACACTGTTTGACAGGGCAGGTTGTGACTATCTCATGGGTACCCTGCAGGCAGGGGGTGCCTCTATGCAATACACACTACTGCAAAGCACTTGAGATCTTATGTGTGTCTTCCATGTCAGGAACTGCCCTTGTGTGGCCACCTCTGCTTCAGGTTCTTGCTCTTTGTCTTGTCTTGGGAGAACAAGACTTGCACAGGCTGAGAATGTGCTCCTCATAAACTGGGACCTTGACAACCTCATGCATGGGTGTCTGCCAAGTCACCTGCTTGCAGACTTCTCTGCCTGGATTAGCTGGGTGAGGCATTCCAGCCTGGTGGTTGGGATCAGGTGGATATGCGTGCATCTCAAGTCACATGCTGTGCTGTTCCATGCTTGCTCTGCCCAGATTCTGCCTCTCTGTCATTGATTTCTTTTTGGCTGCTAACTTGGAGATCAGCATGTTGATGTGGTTGCAGTGATGGGTCTGTAATTCCAGTTTAGTTGTTGGCAGTCGGGCCTTCTGCTACACATACACATACACACATTGGTCTCCCTGGGAGCTTGTGCAGACCTATGTCCACTCAGTATCTGTCTTTCAGACATTTGGTCTCTCTCTGTTATCCAGCCCCTGACCTGTGGTCTCCTAGATAGCTGATTCCTAGACCCCTTGCCCTACATGCACTCACACAGGACTGACGTTCCCTAGTGAAACATGCAAACACACACACGCTGGTGTCCCCAGTTGCTGGCACCCCAGACGCACATGCTCTCTGACTCATGGCCTGACTTCAGCTGCTATACCACCCGCCGCCCCCATACACACACAGAGAATAGAGAGTCTCTCACCCAGGAGAGTAGTTAGAAATGCAGTTTAACTGAACAATCATGGTGATCAGGCATGGGGCATGACCAAGTGAGCATACTGGTCAGCAGCCTCTTTACATGCAACTGGCTCTTTTTGTCCACTCATCTGTATTTTTCCACACTTGTTCCTTCATAAGCAACCTTCACTCTCCCAATCTTGCTTTTTGTCTTTACCCTTAATATGCCATGTCTCACACTTCCCTACTAACCCCTTTAAAACATCTCACACTAAGTTTTACACTATTCCCCAAATGCTCATCCTATAATTAGTCCTGTACACCTGCAGGCAGTGAACCTGCTCAGTCTTCAAGGTCATCTGGTGAGCACCTCCTGCAGACTTCTCTGATGCCCAGAGTGTGGCTGGGCTGTCCTCTGTTGAGATCCCTGTGGTTAGCCAGGGCCAGGTGCTATTTGGCTTCCTCTGCCTGATACTGTCTTCTACTTATCTCCAGGACTTTGTGTTTACAGTGATTAGCTCTTGATTATGTTAATTAACAGATCCCACCATTGTAAATGTGGGTGGCTCTCAGAAGAGTAATCTTGAGTTTGTACCATTAAGTGTCAGCAGATCCAGACTGATTTTCAGAAGTTGTGTGACTTCTGCGCCTCCTATGCTACTTTGGTAGACTTCTTCAGTCAATACAGTTTTTACAGTCACATGTGAAAAAAGTCACCTCCTAAAACACATTTACTGCTATTTGCTAGGGAGTCAAGTTATGAGGCTAACAAGGAATGTGAACAGCATTTAAATGCTAAGCAGTCTGGGACATCATGTGTCTCATTCAGTGACATGGGAAAGGAAAACAACACTTTAGTCTTGGTAGACAACCTACCATTGACTTCCGAGTAAGATGTGCTACAACTAAATATTCTTCCTTTTGTGCTCAGGGCACAGTGAGCAATGCTGATAGCCTTCAGGAGGTGACTGGGAATGATATCTGATATTGTGTAAATGGAGTTGTTGTTCTGTTGCCATTTTTAAGACTATATCCAGAAAACGTAAGGCTGTATCCAGAGAACCTATAATTTATTGCTGCGAGATGTAAACAGTGAATACTCAACATCAGAGAGAAGCTTCCAGGGTTAGGGGTTGGACCGGCCTTCTCAGATTACAGACCAGCAGGGTGTACTAGGGATGTAGTGCATGCAGGAGGACATCAGGTAAATACATTAATTTGTTGTCATATCAAAAGCAATCCAGCAGTAGAAGGTTCAATACTTCCGTCTATAGTGATGTTTTGGGAAGCCACTGTTGTGCAGACCACCTGCCCTCTGCCATGTTATCTGCAATAGGCAGTGACATTAGGTACCAACAACTTTGGAAATATTGGAGCTCCCAATGTAAGTGTTTTTGATTAAACTCTTTGAGCAAAGGCCATGTGCATAAATGCACAGGGTACATGGAAACTTTCCTAAGATGGTGACTTCAAAACTATTTCCAATCTTCTATTTACTATTGGCAAATGTTTCCAGGAGACATGTTTGTGGGGAATATGTGTAGAATTTGGCACCATATCTTGAGGATCCATCCAGCAACTGCTACAGGAATGGCATAGTACCTGTGTTGTCAGGCTTGACCCAGTTAGAGATGAAGTACTTTAGATTAGTATGGAATTCCTTTCTTGGCTACAAAATAGTCATATTTGAAATAGCCCACTTGGAAGAGATGCTTAAACAGATCAACAATGTTTTTGATAATATCTGCCAAGAACATTTTGACTCAGTCCTTTACAATCCCTCATTTTTATAAACCATGCATCAAAGTATAACACATATATCTAAAAGTTATTGAAAATGAAAACCTAATAGCATTTTGTATTTCTTACATTCATGTCACAGACTTTATGCTGGAATGAATGTAGTTGTCCAGAAAACCAGTGCAGATGTAAAGTTTAAATTCTTTCAGTACCATGATATCTGGACAAGCTACTTTGCAGGACAGATCTACTAATTGGCCAACCAGCTCCCAGAGTCATCTTAAAAATAACTGATACTTACCAGAAGCACTGAAGCTGGTGAGGAATGTCATGGTGTATCCGATACAAGCATAGTGTCTGTGGTTGTAGATATTGGTTGCAAGACTCAGCAGTGGAGAAAAATCGGATGAGTCACTCCTCCTCTAATTCTTGGTCAAAGACTGGGAAAAACATATTATGAATAGAAATGATATGACATCTTTCTCTAGAGCACACACACATGTTTCTACTTCAAGCTAAACAGTGACCACTATGAGGAATTCAACTTCACAGTGAGGAGGCAAGTGCAAAAATTATTTTGCTTGTCCTCCAGGCCTTGAATGGTGAATAAACCCAGTTATAACCACTGCTGGAAATAATGATCTTTTTCGAGTTCAGTCAGTGCACTGGAAAATTGAAATGTAGACCTGGGAAGCATTCATTTAGAATAATAAAGTATATATTGGCTTGGTACTTGCATATATACAAGCGGCTGATTTTCTGCATACCTTTTAGAAGGGCAATAATGTTGATATTGTTGAAGAGAGAGGAATTTTGGGAATTTAAAACCTATGTATAAGATGTGCACTTAACAGAACTTTCCTGAGCTTGGGCAGATATGGGAGCTTTCATCCTAGCTTTCAAAAACCGCAGGAACTCTTGAGTCATCTGTGTATCCCTGACACTGCAACAGCTGATATCAATGAGTGCTCTTAGCAACTCTGCTGTGACAAATAGAGTGAAATAGATTCTGGTTAACTTCTGCATATAAAGAATATTTACACCAGCTTGCACTCAGAATACCCTGCCGAGTATGAGATTGGAATATAATCCTTGCAACAGGTGTGCTTTGGTCACCTATCTTAACGTTGAATGACTGGATAACTGATGCCAAACAGAATGCAGTCGGGGAGAGCCTGGACTACAGCATCCACTACTATGACTCTTAAGAAATACAGTTGTACACTCTGCTGCCAAAACAAGGACTCTATATATCTTAATTATGAACTCAAGCGGAAACAAATACAGAAGCTGCAAACCCTAGTATGCAACCGAAAGATAAATTATGAAGAGCAAGATGGAGCTCAGAATAATTTCACTGCAGATGAAGAAGGAAGAAATAGTGGATATCAAGGGACATATGTGGGGGCCTTTTTTGTATGTGTAAGCAATGAATTTTATGTAGTACTCTTTTATATCTGTTAAGAATTTATTTTAAGCTGTGCATTTAAAAACTATTTTAAAAAATTGCCAAATGAAAGGTATTAGGTATATTATCATCACTAGTAAACCATCACTTAGAAAAGGTTCTATCTAGGTGAAATCTATAGAGAAAGTTGCCATCAAAACACATCATTATTATTTGTCACATTATTATTGTAGACAGTGACAACTGCTGAAGTTTCTCACCTTAGTTCATAACTAAATAGTCTATCCTTTCTGTCATCAAAGCAGCTGAGTTTGCTGGCCTGTGAGGGAGGCCCGAACACGTGCTCTTTACCCATTACTTTTTTTTTGTGGTAGGCCTATTTGAAGGTTCTGATGTGTATCTTGGTTGTTGGAACCGTGTTATTTGCCTAATTTTTGGTGGCCGGTACATGGGATTTTTATTATAGTTTGTTCAAATGTACTGACATTATATATAATTGGCGTATGTGAAATAGATACAGAGTTACTAATGGTAATAGAAATGTAAATAACAATAGTATTAAAAGACAGCTACTGCTGATAAACACTTTTAAAAACTACATTTCTAAAATAGTTACTAAATAAAATTGTGGTTATATCTAAAAATATTTTTAAATGTAAACTTTATCAGTAGACCTTTATCTGTCCCTTTTTCCGGCTGAAATGGTGCAGCATAGAAGTTGATTAAAATTCTGTAACAGTGAACCTACAGGTCGAATCCTGTTGTTACATTTTTTTTTTTGTTGTATAGTAAAATGATGAACTGTGCATGTAGTATGTGATAGAGCAATATTCCTTTATTTAATTTTGCAATTTAAAGTTAAGAACATTTTGCTTAATGGAAGGTGAAGATAGTATTAAGGGGGTTATTATTTATCGGTGATTTATAAAGCAATGAGATCGTATTGTAAAGCGCTGAGAAAAATTGACATATTAAGTCTCCTTAACTCTCGGGCACTGGAAAATTGCCCTTGGTTCTTGTTGAATAATACATATTGGCTGATACATACAAGGTACAAACTGTGTATAGATTAATTTAGAACTCCCAGGTGGGAGAATTTAAGTATGTTTTCGGTGAAGAGTCTATTATGCCTTGGTAACTGAGAACATTACATATGAAAAATATGGCATCTAAAATGAGTCATCTTAAATCCAGATGGAACTGGCTGACCCTGCAAAATTCACCTTTCTGAGCTAATCATGGCCTTTAATTGCCAGATATATTTTTTTTAATGGTAGCCATTTCTAAGATGCTGTAGTTAGATGTTTGCCTAGTAGTGATAATTTAGCAATTTCCTATTAGTGATGTGGTGACATTTTATTGCTAAAAAGCAAGAATGAGGAAAAAAACCCCTAAAACTCGTTGGTTGTGTTACTTCACCATTTGTAAGACGACTCATCTAGCAGACTCTAAATTCCCCAGAGCAAAGATTTTTATGTTTACATTTGTAATGTGTCATTCAGAAAAATAGGACAATATAGTCCATAAACAACAGCAACTGAACACTAGATAATTTCAGATTATAGGATGAACAAGAAATTCATTCTGCAGTTTTGCTTTCTAGGCATGGTTATGTAAGATTTTACATGGCAATTAACATGACAGCAGTAAAAATTCTATTGTAATCCCATGCTAGGAAAATATCCACAATCAGTCTAAACCAAATGCTTCTGAGGACTTTCTATACCTTTCATTTGTTATTGTAAGTGCTGTTTTGCTCTGGCAAACCTAGTCAACCTATTAATCCAATACTTAAAACAATACTCTTTTTCCTAAAATCTGATGAAAAAGAGTAAGCGCTTACTAGCCTGCATCAGCAACATAGATTATCTAGCATGGAGACAGTGCTGGTTTATCAAAAAAAAAGAAGGCACATTTCTGTGATAGTAATTTAATCTATTTCTAAAACACATAAAGGACATTAAATTTTTGCAGATGAAGATAATGAGAGTTGCTGAAAGTCAGAATGCCAGAACTTCAGCACTGAAAGATAAGCAACCATTTTCACTCTTCAGATGAGTTACATGAGATTGCCTATCAGAATGAAAACTGTGGAAAGTTGTATTCTCAGCATTTAATTCTAATTTTTATTATTGCTTTGAATGTTGCCGTCTTTAATTTTGGCAACAGATGTTGACAGTACTGTACAATATGTGTCAGCACAATATGCGTTCTTTCACATTCTGTTCTCACAGAGAGTGAGACTTGGATTTATTTTTATTTAAAATTAAAGAAAGAAATTTATAGGGTGTTCAATACCTGGAATTCTTAAAAAGTTTCCTTACAAGGTGCGGGCAAGGCTCACTCTTCAAATGCACTGTGTAATGTCAAGGGAAGTATAGATTCTTCTTTCTCGACTTTCTTTAGGTGATGTAGGGATATTTTTTGAACAAAGAAGTGCCAGACAAATACATGTATTTTGTAGCTTGTGCAAAAACTAATCATATAGTAATACTGTGATACAAACTGCAGTCAACTCAGGGTTGTCCCTATCAGGAAAATAGAGTTATTTATTGAGGAAACCCACAGAAGATGCAAGCTTTGGTGTGGCTGAGTCTTTTTTCTTCTTTCATCTCTCATTTGGTACATGAACATACTGTGTCTCTCCAGCCCAAAAGCTGAAATGAAATTACAATAATGCAGGGATATAGGTTCTGGGCAACATTTCAAGAAAACCCACTGTGTGCCTGTGAAACCCAGATCTGCTTTTCCAGTGAGGTCTGAAGAATGCCAATTGACTTAAAGATAGGATTTAGGCTTCGCAGCCCTGCACGCCCTCATCTGATCGTGACACCACTTAAATAGCTTCCAACTCCTCTCCTCCCTACTGACCCTCCTTTGTCCCTTCTTTGTCATCACTCTGTCTCTTTGCTAACAAAAAATGATGTCTGATCATCTGAAAAATAACCTGAACTAGTTTTTTCCATCTGGATCTGTTCCCTGATGTGTCTCCCTCTATGACCACAAACAGCTGTTCCACTGCAAGGAATGATTTTAGCTGGGTGAAGTAGGTCTGCCACTGCGTGTGATACCATAGCCTCAGCCATTTCTCCCATTTTTTCAACTTAATCTTAGTCCAAGAATTATCTTATCAGCTCTTGATACTATATCTCCTGTTATTCATGAGCAGCTTTCAACATTCACAGAATTTGAACCTCTACTCAAGAGTCAGGAAGCTGCTTCCGTGCGAGCTCTCACAGAAGCAGGCAGTCCATTTTGGCAATGTGAGGACTGCCATCCTAATCAGCAGTGTAGCACCTTGTGCTGTACATCAGCAGTGCTGTAGTACACTGTGAAGGAGCTTTGCCCATCAGGGGCACAAGCAGAGAGATTTCTGCAGGTCAGTGAATATTGGTGCTGTGCTTTTCCACATCCTGGGCAGCAAGACTTTGCTTCTCATGATTTTGTGGGCTGGTGACTGCCTGCTCTTGGTTATGGGCTAGAAAAACCTGCACTGCCTCTGCTCTTGCTGTGCCTGTTTTGCCACATACGCAGTTTAAAGTGTTATGGTCTCTATCAGCAAGTCTGCGGTCTTCCTTTGATCTTGTACCTTCCGACAGCCCCTTCTCTCTCTATGATATGTGAGTGCATGGAGGATCCCCACTGTGAAGGATGAGAGCAACATAGTGAGCACAGTGACAGGAAAGCCAGGCCAAGATGGATGTGCAAAGTAAGCTAGAGCACATCTGTATAGGTGTCACACGATGCAAAGATCTCCCAGCTAGCACTGACACAAGCTGGTAAAGAGTGTTGTGTCTATATTTCATCTTGAAGTCATCAGCCCAGGCCTGAACCTAAACTATGCTGTCCTTCCTCTTCCTCTTCTGCTCTGCAAGACACTCGGTTCTGGACAGTTTCTGGAAGATAAGTTTTCTCTATGGGTATCTCTAGATCTGATAGGTGAACAACCCCTGCCATGCCTCTCCTGTTCAGCATCCTGCATGTACCCTGTACTGATGGCTGTTAGTCCCCACTGCAGGCAGCAACATGACTGTGGTACTCTTACGGTGGCAGAAAGCTGGTCTTTGTTATTCTACAAGCTCAACTGCTGCACAGGAGATGACTGGTAAGACCAGTGTGCATTTCAGGTCCCAGAAGCCCCAAGAGCAGCAGGAGCCTAGATAGATTTATCAGTCTTGAGTCACTGCTAAGTGCTGAAGTGACCCAAGAAAACTTCAGGACCTGTCTAGGGACTAGCTGGCAGCTGAATGGCAGCCTTGAACATGCTGTTAGAATATGATTGGTAGTCTTAGATGAGCAAAATGATCAATTGATGTCAAAGTGGCTTTGAGGATATGTTCTCACTTCTTCTTGTTGAATTCCAAGACTCAGAGGTGAAACTTTGGTCACGGAAAAAAGGTAGGGCCAGAGACTGCCCATGGGGACAACTATTTGCTCTCAGAAGGACATAAAATGTATTGTTCCCACGTACTCAGTTTCATCCAAGTCAATGAAATTAGAATCTGACCCTTCTGTTCTGATAACCTTTGAAAAGGAGTCAGACTTGCCAAAAATCTCTGCTAATGTACCAAAGGAAAAGGAAGCAAGTCACAAAACATATTTTGGATCAAACAGTAACATTTTGTTGCACACATCTAAAACACAGTGAAGGGAACACAGTGCTGCTTTGGAGTGTGACTAGGGACATGAATCATGATATTAGCACAACATTTACCCAAAGAGTATACGCCACTGGGATTCAGGCAGCTAAACTTTGTTTATAAGAGCTTCACAAGGAAATGTGTATACCACAGCCTTTTTTATCTTAATTGTCCAATTCTTAGGCTTTCACTACACTCCAGGTAATTTTTTGTGTTCTTTTCCATCTTTTTCAGCAAGGAAAGTGTATATAAAACACATGATAATGAAATAAATGCTCCATTTCAGAGAAAGCAGAACACTGGCAGAGTAACCAAATATGACATTGTCATAAATTTGGGTTGGCAACATTGACAATAATAAGCAACAGATCTTTTAAATGTAAAGTTAGCACTAGACATCAAAAAAAGTGATGAACAGTGCCTAGTAAAGCCACCTCAAGAAGAGTTTGGTCAGTCTAGTGAATAATGAGTGGAGTCGTGTGAGTCAGTTGACTGACTCTGAAAAGTGGAGTATGGGATGGATTAGCAAGTGGTTGGCTTTGTGGTGTTGGAAGAAGAAAGTCAAGATCTTGAGTTGCCTCTTTGATGTCCTTCTGGCAACCTGTGACATTCAAAGATGCTTCAGACCAAATCTGAGAAAGGGCAGCATTTCCAGCAATCCTAATTTATCAATCAAGTTTTCAAAATGTCCTTACAAGTGGAAAAAGGACAGAGGTTTTCTTCATGACTTGTCTGGAGAACTTAGTGCTCTGTGTTGGTTTTAACAGCCCTCCAGATAGCCAGGTTGTAGTCACCTTCTGGCAGACCAGCTCTCCAATGTGTATGACTACCTTAGTCCCAGTACGTGTTGTCTCCTGCCCCAGTGGCAAGACAGAAAAGGGCAGCAAGGGCTTGAAGGAGAAATGAGTGGAGTCACCAGAAAGTCTGGGAAGTGTGAAGACAACTAGAGGTATTGCAAGACAAAGTGTTACAGAGACATGGAGGACACTGTGAAAGGACCTAGGGGACATGTGGTGAATGCGATGCTGGAAGAAAGGGTTTAGCTGGTATGGAAGAGAAAATCTGTGGGACATTGAACTGCAGGAAATCAAGGTTCAGTAGTTTTGCTCCTCAGGGAGCAACTCGTCTTCAGAGCTTGACAATATTCCGTTGTGGTTAAATGTGTCTGGAGGGTTTGGTTTATTGCTATCAAGATATATGGATCTCTTACAGATACTTATCTCAGAGGTTGTGAAGGGGTTCAGTTAGCAATGGCAGGCTATAAATGGGGAGGAGAAGGATGTCAAGCCTAACAGTAGGGAGGAAGGAAAACTAAAATAATAAAAATTGATTTAGAGTATGTCTTTTATTATCTCTTGAGTGAACAGGAAAATGTTATAATAATGTGTTCTTTATGTGAACTGTAAATTATCCACGTGAAGCTTTTCTGCATTGGTGTTGACTAATCAACGAACCATTCTGGGGAGCTGTTGGCTGTACTGTTCATTCAACAGCTTGAGTTTGTTATCATATTTCATTGTATTCCTGTAGGCTGTACATTTTTATTGTTTATAGCAATTTGTGGGATGCATGCCCTCGACTCAAGGAAATAACTTCTACAAGATGGTTTGAATCAGTAAGAGTCTTGTCCTGAGTTCACAGATCCTTCGATCTGTTCCCTATTGCATCATGTTGTATAGCTGAAGAGAGCTAAGTAAATCTCGATAATAACAGATGTTTTACAAAGCTAAAATCTTTTATGCGGATCATGACTGTATATTGAAAGTGAATTGTAAAGTTAAAACAAGCTTTGGATATGTAAATTGAATGCTGCATTAACCTATCAGTGAGAGGCATTTTTTGAATAATAAATGTTATTTTTTGCATCTGAAATGTAGTTGGACTTCATGCTCCTCTGACATCACTTTTGTGTGTGACCAAGAGATTTGTATATGGGCAACCTTAGTGAATTTACTGCTACCATGGCTACATGCGAAACACTTCCAGTTGGGGAGGTCAGCAGGAGAGCAGGATGGTGTCTGTGACCTTCAGCTTCTTCCCAAGAAAGCTGAAACAGCACTGGAACCAAAATGAAGGCATGGGCTGCACCAGGAGCTCTGTAGAGAACAGAGATCCTTGGCCACAGGGTGTCACACAAGGGGTGTGTGTGTGTGAGAGTTGTGCAAGGCACTTGACTTTCCTGCAGGTGCTTTCCTCTGGACCATATCCCTTCCCTCACCACTTATTCCTGGGACCTGTGGGCCCCTTCCCTAGTTGGTCTCCTCTCCTCACGCACTCCTGTGAGAAGCGTAGTGTTGGTGACTAGGATGGGAAGGAGAGAGGTCCAGGACTTGTCCAGTGTTGTGTTAGGTGGGCTGGCACCTCTGTAGCCTTCCCAAGGATCTGAAGGACCACAAAGGATGCACTGCTGTTCAGTGCTTAATCCATGATCCTCCTCGAGCCCTTCTCTATCAGTAGTCTTGCTTGAGCGATCTACACCTATCTTTCACGTAGAAAAGCCTTTTCATTTTCAAAACCTCCTATAATACAAGTGCAAATTGGACCCTGACTCAATTTGTCTTTTCCCTCCATCACAGGCTCAAGACAGGAGCTTCACTTCATCAGGGCATCTCCATTCTCCTGGATGCGCAGCTCAGGGCTGCATTTCTCCATGTTCAAATTGGTGTAGTTTCAAGACCCAGGGATTACATGTGTGGGAAAGCTCATTGCTTCAAATTCGTTAACAAAAGCACACTAGGTTTGTTTAAAAAGTATTCTTCATATGGAATAATATGAAAAGGAAAGTAAGATTCGTTGTCCAAAAACCAAGGAAAAAAATAAGTGACGTGGAAACTTGTGATTCCTTAATATGTAAGTCAGATGGAGGAAATGTAAGCAATGGTATAAATATCAAGTTTTTTCCATTTCAGAGTCAAGAAGGAAAGTCACGCAAGGAGCCAGTGCAGATGTTCACCATGTGGTCACATGTCTTTTTTTTTCTTGTGATCTGGTAAACAGATCATACAGCTAGTATCATTACTTTAAGATTTAATCAGACACCAGTGCCTTAGTTGCATATATTGAAGTGGATATATCAAATTTCAAAAAGTTAAAGCTATTTGTGTCTCTTTGAGCTGTTATTTCATGCTATCTGCAGAAATGTGTGGTGGGTTTAGGGTACATCTATACTGAGAGTTACTCATGTGTAAACCACACAGTTACATTTTTGTCCCATTTCCATTCTTTTTGGAAAAGCTTTGCAATTACAGTGATATTCTGAGATGAGCCTAGCCAGATCTGCTTAAATCTGGGATATTTTCTGATTCCTTTTGGTACCTTTTCTGTCCTACAAGTTTTAGGTGACAGGTTAACTGATGTGATGCTTCACCTGCTTACAAGCATTTTCATGTGACCTGAAGGACGGTTTTCTTTTGCATTTTCCACTATAAAATGTCATATTTTGCTTATTTATCACATTTTGTGAGGCTCAGGCCATCTCTTGACTCTCTGTGGAAAGTTACCTCTACGTGGAAGGTAAGAAAGTGCATTCACTTCTAATTGAGTTACCTGAATTACATAAGTAAAGTCCCTCTTGGGTAAGGACTGTACACGATCTCCTACACCCCCATCTCCCAGGCTGACCAGAGGCAGAAGGGAGCAGAGAATTGAGGGACTACATCAGTGCAGGAGAGCAAGGTGGTTGCACAGTGCTTACAAAGAGTCTGGCAACAGACCTGTGATCTGGCACCGGCCCAAGTCTGTGAGGCCACGAATCCCTTCCGCTCGCAGTGGAAAACATTGCTACCACAGCAGAAATCAGCTATTGTATTTGTATGCACAGGAGGGTGACACAGATAAAAATCAAAGCCAATTTACTGGTGCAGTCAGATCGCATCATTAGCAATTAGAAAAAGGGTGTTTTGCTTTGTTATAGACAATTTCTTTTTGGTGCTGTTTCTATGACTTTCCATTTATAAAACAGACCTTTCTTTGTTGTTGTTTCTGTTGACTTTCCATTTGTACTATTTCTTCCCTTAACTTCATGAGTTTGTGTATTTTTCATTCAGTTTATGGGTCTGTGAAATCTGCGTGCATGTGTGACTATTTTGTGGTGTAGTTTGTGGATGCTATGTTACATATGCCAAGAAACGTGCTGGTGGAAGACGTGAAACACATTTGAAGGGCCTGAACTTGCATGATGTGTGAAAATCAGATCCGGATAAAGTCCTACGTCTCAGACAGCTAAAGATGAGGGCACACAGAATCAGTGACCACTTTAAAAAAAGCTATTTCTCCTTACCAGATCTCTTTGATTAAGAAGAGACACTATAAAAGATAAATTATGGGGTTTATGTAAGTTATTTTGCTTCTTGGAGTTATCTGGGAAGCATTGTTTCTATTGATACTCATTACTATTGTGACTTCAAAGCAAATAACCAGAGTCTGCCACAGTCAGGATTTTTTTCTGAAGGTTGTTCTGTTTGACAGTACGCAGTATTTTAGAAGGAATTTTTGCACTTTTAGACTACCCAAGTCTGATTGCCTTGAAATTTTAACAATGTCAAATACTTCTTTGCTACTGGGGACAGTAAAATGAAAGCTGAACAAGCACCTCTGCCCAACACAAGGAAATTTTTTTTGCATTTTTAAGCGTTTCTGCTGCTGGTTGCTATTGAAACTTTGGAAAACCTTTCTAATACTTGAAGTGTGACACAAAGAAGAGACTGTTTAATTTTTCTTTTTCGAAAGTCAGTAAATTTCACAATTATTGAAGGTGATAAAAAAGAAAATGAAAAGCAAAATATGAACAATTTTGGTGTTATTAATTTTACAGTGTCAGTGTGAAAAGGAAAGAGGAAAAAATAAGGAAGTCTCTGTGTATGTATCTTGATTTTGACAGCTTTCACACTTGATTTTTTTTTTTAATATGGTGATTTTCAATAATAGCAATTTTTATTTGAAATTCAGAACTTAATTTTCATGTAGCTCTGGGAATAAATCTATCCTGTTTTTTGGAAATAAGAATCCCTTCTAGATGTGAAGTGAAATGTCCTTTGCTATCTAAAGAATTCTAAATAACTGATAATATACCTTTGATTCCAACAGTCCCACCACCCTGAATTATGAGAGAAAATTAGCTAAACTTGCTTGCTAGTAATAATAACTTTGTGCCTGTACCTGTAAGCCAAGACTGTCATTTGCATACATGAATAAAGATTGTTAATGTTATACTCACTGAATTTCAAGGAAATTTCTAGCAATGTGTAGAAGTAATCATGTGCAAATGTGTTTGCAGCTTGGACTGTATTCTCACCCAAGTATATAATGCAGTTTCCAGGTGGTAGCTATCTGATATTATGTCTATTTTTGTTTTAACACAATGAATACTCAGCAGCAGAGTAATACTGCTCATTGCCTTTTCCTTCTAATATTATTCATGGCAGAAATCCAATTTATACAGTGCAAATAATCATTATTTCCAATAGGCTAGGGATCCTTCCTGGCAAGAGCATAAGCAATGTCTTCTACTTGTGTTATTCATGATATTTCAGTGATGTCAGTTAGCATATAAAATCCATTACCCATAGATGGATTGTGGAGGGGGGAGAAAAAGGAGAAGAGAAAACAGGGAACATGCCTAGTTCTGTGAGGCACAGGGAATTAAAAGCAAATAGCAAAGCAGGTGGAAAAATCTGACAAGGAAGTTTAATACACTAAAGAAGTACTGAGAGCTTGTGGCCTTAGGGAAGCGCCGCAATTGGTGTCTTGGTGGCGTCATTCAGTCCCTGCACATCATTACTGGGGAAGTAACTATCGTTAAACAGCACTTTTATGAGGTGCTTGCCAAAGTCCCCAAGCCTTTTCCTGGATCATTGTTGATGTATGAAGAAAAGACTTGAGTGGCAATCCCTCTCTCACCTGGAAGGCTGTAGGGACTCAGTGCCAAGCACAGCTCTTCAATCGTCTTTTGGAAAAAGACTCCAGCAGGATGCTAAAGCAAGAGCGTGTTTTCATCACTGACTTCGCAAATGGGAGTGACTCATGTACCATCTGTTTTGTCCCTCCACTTGATCATATGTTCTCCCTGTTTATACTGGTTAATACACTTGCAATCTATTAAAGGGAGAGGAAACTTTGGAGCAGTCAAAACAAACATGCCTGAGAAAGGCTGAAGTTTTGAAACGGGCTGTTTGGAAAGCTGCTTCCACTACCACTTTCCATTGAAACATGTGGTTCTGGGACAAGGACATGCCACCTGACAGCCCACTGAAATCTTCTGACAATGGGTCAGGGATTTCTGAGTGCACGTCTGTATTATGTAAAACAGTGACTGCATTAACTCCAGAGCATACTAAAGGCACCACATCATGCCCAGACTGGCAAACCCTGTTCCTCTGTGCTCACTGTTACATCTCCATGGTGTGTGGAGTAGCTGTCCTGCTTCAGAGCCTGAGAGGGACTCTTCAGCCTGGGAGAGGACTGAGTAGGAGTTATAATGCAGTATGGGTTTGTGAGTGGTACAGAGAAGGTGAGCAGGGACTGCTCAGAGCTGCCCAGAAGAGACCTTTCCTCCAATGTAAAAACTGTGGGGGGCAACAACTTAAAATTGGCAGTTGGCAGGTTCAGAAAAGCCCAGAAGCTACTCTACTGAATATCTAGCTGAATGGTGGAACTTGCTGCAGGACACTGAAATCATATTTGGGGCTTAAAAGGTTCTTGAATAAATGAATAGAAAAAAAACATTCTGTTAAGAGCATTGAAACATAATGACAGCACCTCTGGCTCATTCTTCAGCGTAAACTCTGCTCATGTTGGCACTAAAACTAGAACACCAAAATCACTAAACCTTACAACAGTATCAAATGAACAATGCCAGAATAAATGGGAAAACTGGATTACTGGTGCCTTGGCCATTCACACAGGCTGTCGTTTTGCCAGATTTTTTCGTCTCTGAAGTCTCAGTGGTTGGTTAAAGAGTCCACCAGCAGGATGGTGATAACCCCATCTAAGGAAAAGGGATATGCTGAGCAGTAGCCAGAGCATGGCACACTCCACTCCCTTCCTAGACATTGTCTAAACTCACCATGATATGATGGTGACAGTGCTTACTAACAGGACACTAATAGATTATGTTATTGAAGGAAAATCAGTAACAGCTTGGGCTCTTCTTAAGCATTACATCATCACATTAGGCAAAAAGCATAAGCAGGGCCAAGGAATGACTTGGCACAGCCTACCCAAGGAGCAGCCTTTCCTCAAGAAACTCCATTTTGCTCTTGGTGCCTTGCTGCCACATGCTTGTAAATCATCTATCCCTGGTTTTAGGGTTTTATATGCAAGTATATTGTGACAAAAGTGCAAGACATGCTGTGTGAATGTATGAAAAATACATCTTGAATTGCTTGTAATTTCAGGTGCTCCTCAGTGGGTAACATAACTCTGTTGCATACAACACCCCAAAAGGAGCTTACATGTTTGGTGACACAGTTCCAGCCTCCCAGCTCAAGCCTAGACACGATCCAGGATGTGTCACAGTCTTGCTTTAACTGGTTTATGTTTATCCTTAATCAGTGTAAATGTTACCTAGCTAAATGAGAAAGAGGAACAAACTGTACCTATCACCAGAAAATCTCCCTCGGAAACAGTTTCCAAACATATGTGTTAGGTAATGAGTCTATTTCCCAGACTATGTGTCACAGCACTCAGTGCTATTCTGGTTGTATTTCGCAAGCTGGCATTGCTTTTCAATACGCTCCGTCCTGGTCTGCTCTGAATCCGTTCTGCATATTCTCAGGCTGCTCTTCTGAGAAACCAGAGTGACGTGAGGCTGCTTCTGTCAGCCCTGTGCAGTGGTTCTTGACGGCACATGATTTTCAGCTCTCTCTGCTTTTTCATTTTCACCTTTCCTATCTCTAGCTATGTCTTTTTGCAGTGCTGTGTGAAACCCTTTGTATTGAGAAAAGGTGTGGAAGCTGTCCCAGTGGCTCTCCCTGTGATTCCTTGCCAGTGACAACAGCCACAAGTACACAACGGTGTAATTCAGTATAACTATGAATACATTGAGAAAGTATGTGCAAGGTGTTGTTCAGAAAGATCAGCCTTTTGCTTATGAAATCTCCGAGAGCTTCTTGAGCATTACATCAGCTTTCTCAACAGTTTACAAGTCTGGGTTTTTGCTCCCCCCTGGAAACATTTGTCACAGTAGATTATTTTATTCAGCGTTGCTGTATATAAAATGCAGAATGTTAATACTCTATTTGGCTAAACATGCATAATTTGGGAAGACAGGTGAAGTGATGGATTAATCATCAGGCTTTCAACTTTAAGTCTTGTTAGCTGCAGTTTTAAATGTTGTTTATTTGAAATTACAGTGTGTATATGATGTCTAAGTGAAAGCTCTTTATATATATAAATTAAAGCTGCTTTTGCTGTTGGTAATAAGCTAATGGTTTGATTTAAAATCTGTCGTTTTCTCTCATACCTGGATGTTCAGATATACGTATCATAACCCCGTGGCAAAGCTACAGCTACTGCAGCGGCAGTAATCTTTTCTTTCTGCTTTCTATGAATGTCTTTAAGCCTTGACTTGCATGACCTCTCCTGCTTGTTGTGGGAAGGTAATTGCAGCTGAATGCACTACTCATGTTTGGCATCTATTATAATGTTTAAATCTGGCAGTGTTTGTGATAGTAGATTTGGTCCATGGGTTTCTGTCAGCCATGAGTTTGAGCAAGGGCTTTGTCATCCCTAAGGTAGCCAGGCGGAAGCAATGCCTGTCCACTGTCAGTCTGCAGATGAGACAGAGGGAAGATCCTATCACTCTTTTGTCATTTTCTTGAGCCTTCCAGTGCACTTGCTGTTCAGATATTAGACACATGAAACTGCACCTTTAGGTTGGGAGAGTGGAGCTGGCTCTGCCCTCTCTGTAACCTTTGCAAACCTGATCTACACACCAATACCCCCAGACTGGGCTGCACAAGAATCCCCCAAGAGGAAGTCCTTCTTCCCAGCAGAGGGAGGTTTTCTAGTTCCGCTTCTGGAAAGTTACATCTGGATACATGGTTATGAGTCTTTGGCATAGAAATAAATTGAATCCAATTTTGCTGCTCTCATCGAGTAGGGAAATCACACTTTATACAGCTCATGGCTGTCCCAAGTCACCTTCCTCAGTATCTATTCATAGTGGGTGAAAATTAAGGGGCAGGCTGGTA
>VWZK01021877.1:0-17011 GCA_013396935.1 Baryphthengus martii | reverse complement strand
CCCATGGAAAGCCCCCCCCCCCGCAGCGTGGCTACTACTCGTTAGAGGAACTGAATGAGGCTCCTTCGGCATCTCGCCGGCAGCTCCTCCTCCGTGTGACGGGATGTGGGCAGAGGGGCTGCACCAAAAAGGGGTGGGGGGGTGTGTGTGTGTGTAAGGGGAGAGGGGGGTCCTGTCCCTGCAACCCCCCCCAAGCTTGGCCCAGCTCCATGCAGGTCCAGCTGGAAGCTCCCCCCACGCTGCCACTCATCCCATCCCCTGCGGGGTGTGTGTGTGTTGTCTCCCCGAGGAGGGGATTTGTCCCCCCTGGGTAGAATTCATCTCCTGGGGGGACGTGCACGTGCTCCCGGCACGTGACAGAGAAGCAATGGGGACACGGACGCACATCAAATAAACAAGGGACACAGAGGGGACAAGGCTGGAGCTTTTACTGGGAGCAGGGAAAGGGGCTCATCCTTCCCTACTCCTAAACCAACCCCAAAGCGCTAGGCCTGGCTGCTTTCTGGTGAATAACCCCCCCCTCCAGAGACTAGGGAGCACCCTCAGGGGGGATGACAGCTCCTTGGGACCCCCCCTCCCTGCTCCCCAAGCCAGCTCTGAGCCCAAATTCCAGCAGGGTGTAAAACAGGGACTTCCTCGGTGCTGTCCCACTGAGCCCAGGCTGGCGGGAGGCGGGGAGGAAAAGAGGGGGATTAAGAAATCTCCTGGCAGCAGAAGCTTGTTTGGTTTTACTGCCCCAGCCCCCAGAGGGCAGTGGGGAGGAAGGAGGAGGAAGAGGAGGGACACCAGGACCTCAGGACCCTGCCTCAGCGGGGAGGAAACTGAGGCACAGGAGGAGCCTGGGGTCCTTCGTTCAGCAACACCCCAAGAGATGCTCGGGGGGGAAAAAATCCTCCAAGAAAAACACTATTTGCAGAAAGGCAGGAAGATGGGGGCTGGGAGGGAGCAGGGGGTGCTGTGCCCCCCATCCCTCCAGGACAGCCCCCCACCTCCCCAGCACCAAGAACCCCCCAGAGGGAGCGTCAGGGCCCCACGTGAGAGGCGAAATAACAGCGAGAGGCTCAGCGTGGGGAGGTGAATCACGTTCTCCTCCGGCCCCGCTCCTTTGTGTCATCGAGGGCCTAAAATAACTCTCCCCCTTGTCCCCCCCTCCTTCCACTCCAGGTTTTTCCAAGCAAGATTAATTGACTTGGGTCCGTTGCAGCAATTAAAAGCGGGAGCGCCAGGAGCTGGCAGCTGAGGCTCAGCAGCCTCCATCTGCTGCAGCTGCGGCAGCCGCTGCCTCCAAGATGCTGCTTCCCAGGCTGGAGACCCCCCCTTCCCTCTGTTCACCCCCCCACTCCTTCCCACTGCACTGTGGCCCCCTCCGGCCCCCACCTGGGCTCAGGCTGCGGGAGAGAAGGGGGCTCGTTAAAAGAGGGGGGGTTGTGCACACCTCTGATCCCAGCTCCAACCTGTGATCTCAATTCCAGCACCTCCCACCCCAGCCCCCGGCATCCCTCTGATCCTGGCCCCTCCCTCTTTTGATCCCAGCTCCAGCACCTCTCATCCCAGCTCCCTGCCCATTTTGATCCCAGCCCCAGCACCTCTCATCCCAGCTCCCTGCCCATTTTGATCCCAGCTAAAGCACCTTCCCTCCCAGCTCCCTGCATCCCTCTGATCCTGGCCCCTCCCCGTTTTGATCCCAGCTCCAGCACCTCCCATCCCAGCTCCTCTCCCCTCTGATCCCAGCGCCCAGCACCCCTCTGATCCCAGCTCCTCGCCTCACAACATGAAGCCAAAGGATCCCGCTGGGATCTGCACCTTCCCCCGGGGTTCCGCTCTGCTCCTGCGCAGCCGGAGCCTCTCATCAGCCCTCTTCCAGCAGCTCAGGAATCCCCAGGGAAGAGATTTATCCTTTGAAAACACCGGTGAAACGGAGCTGCCACAGGAGCTGCCCCGGAGCCCTGCGAGTTGTGTCAGCTCAGCCCCGTCTGCCACACAAAAATATTCCTTATTAATATTATTACCCTCAAATCCAAACGCTGGTGCCCGGTTCTCACACCTGGATGGCCGGGGGGAGGGGGCTCAGCCAGCGCCACGGGAAGGTCTCGCTCAGGGACAGGATTTTCCAGCAACACGTGAACTTGCTGCCGGAATTTTCTTTAGGGAACACCCAAGGTACGGAGGAGATGCAGAGCACCAAGCGCAGCTCGGCCTCGTTTCTTCCCTTAATCACCAAGAACCAAAAGCTCCAGGAGCCGCTGGTGGGTTCTGCTGGAAGCCCTGCTCAGGGAGCAGGGAAGGCTGCGGCCCTGGCTCGGGAGCAGCTCCAGCAGGGATGTTATTTTTGGCAGCTCCAGGTTTTGCTCAAAACTAAGCTGGCAAAAGCAGCTTAGAGCAGCCGGGCCGGCCCCGCTCCCACCACCTGCTCCAGGCTCCCCTTCCCGTCTCATTCCTCATCTTCTCGGAGCAGACCCTGAGCCACAGCTCCCGCCGGGGGGAGGGGGGAAGGAGGGAGGGGGCGGCGGCCGCGCAGGTTCCCGGGAGCCGGGCGCGTGAGGAGCGGCCCGGCAACGTCCGGGCAGAAGCCGCTGCGGGGACAGCGCCTTGGGACACCTCCACTTTGATCTCCCTCCGAGCACACAGGAAGGAATTCTCCTTCTTCGGGCCGACGTGGAAACACCTCCCAGGCGGGGCCGGTTCAGGCAGCCGCGGAGCTTCGGCGTCCCCTCGGCCGCAGGAGGCCGAGCTGCGGCGCGGGAAGGTGCCGACGTTCAGCTTCCCGTGGCTCCCGCGCTCACCACTTGAGGAGCAGCAGCCCGGCCAGAGCGGCGTAGCCCAGCACCAAGAAGAGAACCTTCAAGAGACGGTGGCTCTTCTCTTCCAGCTCCTTCGCCAGGATCTCGAAGAAGATGATGAAGAGGAAGGTGCCGCCGGCCAGGCCTTGCAGGAGCACGGAAACGACGCCGCCGGCCGCGTTTCGGGCGCTCTCGATCCCCGTCCCGACGCCGATGCCCAGAGGGACCATCAGGCTGACGAGCAGAGCCATCTTCACGGCGTCCCGCAGGGGGAACGAGCTCCTGGCCATGCTGATGCCCAAGGCCACCGCCACCAGCGTCTCGTGAACGGCCACTCCCAGGAATAAGCTCAGGACTTTGCCGCCTTCCTCCTGCAATCCCAAGGCCAATCCCTCGAAGATGGAGTGAGTGCAGAGGGCGAACACCAGCCCGACGAGCCGGAAGGGGCCGGAGCGGGAGAGCTCCCGGAGGTCGAGGCCGTGGGGAGCGCGTTCGCCGCCGTAGGACGCGCGGCCTCGGGACGAGGCGATGAAAGGGCTCTCGTATTCGGAGTCGCTGCCGACGTCGGAACCGGCGTTGAAGGTCTCCAGGTCGATGAAGGAAGGTTTCTCCTTCTGGAAGGTCAAGATGAGCTGCTCCACGAAGACCATCAAGAAGAAGCCGACCATCACGATGGTCTCGGCCACCGGGTAATCCGTGGTCACGTTCCCCTGCTTGAGAACTTCGTTGAGCTGGAAGGAAGCAAACAATCGGAAGCGGCTCAATCGCCTCGGTGTTTTTCAACACCCCTGTTGGGTTCACCCAGCTCCGAATGGACACTGGACCGACCCACGACGCTCCGACACCTTGGACAGCTCCCAGGGTAAGAGACAGGGAACCCACTGCCCTCCCACTAGAAAGCTCGTTGTTCTCGGTGTTTTCAACACCGGCTCGATGGCAGGAGCCTGAGCCTCACCTCAGCAACGCTCGGCCTCTGGAATCCAAGGAATCCTAGAATGGCTTAGGTTGGAAGAGACCTCAGAGATCATCTCATCCAACCTCCCCGTCACGGGCCTCTCAACTAGAGCAGGTTGCTCAGAACCTCACCCTACCCGGCCCTGAACACCTCCAGGGAGGGANCCCCTCTGATCCCAGCGCCCAGCACCCCTCTGATCCCAGCTCCTCGCCTCACAACATGAAGCCAAAGGATCCCGCTGGGATCTGCACCTTCCCCCGGGGTTCCGCTCTGCTCCTGCGCAGCCGGAGCCTCTCATCAGCCCTCTTCCAGCAGCTCAGGAATCCCCAGGGAAGAGATTTATCCTTTGAAAACACCGGTGAAACGGAGCTGCCACAGGAGCTGCCCCGGAGCCCTGCGAGTTGTGTCAGCTCAGCCCCGTCTGCCACACAAAAATATTCCTTATTAATATTATTACCCTCAAATCCAAACGCTGGTGCCCGGTTCTCACACCTGGATGGCCGGGGGGAGGGGGCTCAGCCAGCGCCACGGGAAGGTCTCGCTCAGGGACAGGATTTTCCAGCAACACGTGAACTTGCTGCCGGAATTTTCTTTAGGGAACACCCAAGGTACAGAGGAGATGCAGAGCACCAAGCGCAGCTCGGCCTCGTTTCTTCCCTTAATCACCAAGAACCAAAAGCTCCAGGAGCCGCTGGTGGGTTCTGCTGGAAGCCCTGCTCAGGGAGCAGGGAAGGCTGCGGCCCTGGCTCGGGAGCAGCTCCAGCAGGGATGTTATTTTTGGCAGCTCCAGGTTTTACTCAAAACTAAGCTGGCAAAAGCAGCTTAGAGCAGCCGGGCCGGCCCCGCTCCCACCACCTGCTCCAGGCTCCCCTTCCCGTCTCATTCCTCATCTTCTCGGAGCAGACCCTGAGCCACAGCTCCCGCCGGGGGGAGGGGGGAAGGAGGGANAGTGAGTGCAGAGGGCGAACACCAGCCCGACGAGCCGGAAGGGGCCGGAGCGGGAGAGCTCCCGGAGGTCGAGGCCGTGGGGAGCGCGTTCGCCGCCGTAGGACGCGCGGCCTCGGGACGAGGCGATGAAAGGGCTCTCGTATTCGGAGTCGCTGCCGACGTCGGAACCGGCGTTGAAGGTCTCCAGGTCGATGAAGGAAGGTTTCTCCTTCTGGAAGGTCAAGATGAGCTGCTCCACGAAGACCATCAAGAAGAAGCCGACCATCACGATGGTCTCGGCCACCGGGTAATCCGTGGTCACGTTCCCCTGCTTGAGAACTTCGTTGAGCTGGAAGGAAGCAAACAATCGGAAGCGGCTCAATCGCCTCGGTGTTTTTCAACACCCCTGTTGGGTTCACCCAGCTCCGAATGGACACTGGACCGACCCACGACGCTCCGACACCTTGGACAGCTCCCAGGGTAAGAGACAGGGAACCCACTGCCCTCCCACTAGAAAGCTCGTTGCTCCCTCAGTGTTTTCAACACCGGCTCGATGGCAGGAGCCTGAGCCTCACCTCAGCAACGCTCGGCCTCTGGAATCCAAGGAATCCTAGAATGGCTTAGGTTGGAAGAGACCTCAGAGATCATCTCATCCAACCTCCCCGTCACGGGCCTCTCAACTAGAGCAGGTTGCTCAGAACCTCACCCTACCCGGCCCTGAACACCTCCAGGGAGGGAGCATCCGCAGCTTCTCTGGGCAATCTATCCCAGAGCCTCGCCACCCTCGGACTGAAGAGCTTCTCCAGCGACTCCACCTGGACGGGCAGCAGCCGAACGGGAGGTGGGAGCATCAGATCCTCCTGATCCGCCCCGGCAGGCCCAGCCCAGCCGCTCCTGGGGAGGCTTTGGGAGCCGCTCTGGCAAGACACGGACCCTTCTCCCTCATTCCTACAGGGAGGCTCCCACCAGGCAGGAGAGGGGAGGGTCCCCGAGGTAAAACTCCGTTCCAACTGCCGTTGGGCAGCGAGTTACCTTCTCTCGGACGACAGGCAGCAAGGTGTTGAAGCAGGTGGCCAGGAAAACCCCTCCTCCGAAAGAATTGCAGAGGGCCAGGACCTTCTTGGAGCGCTGAGCCTTCTCGGAATCAGCCCCCATCATCTTGACGGGCAGGAGGGCCCCGAGCAGCATCAGGATGCAGATTCCCACCAGGCACAGCACTTTGGTCACCAGGATCCTCATGGTGCTCCCCGCCCAGGGCCCCTCCGGCCGCGGTCAGCGCGGGCGCATCGGCGGCAGTTGGTCGGTCGGACCTGGTGCTCCTGGCTGGAAGGAAAAAGAAAGATTTCCCAACCTCTGCATGGAAACCACTTGAACTCCCCAGAGCCCACAACAGGAGGAGAAACCAGCAGAGAAAAAAATTAACTGCGGCAAATGGTAAGTTAAAAACCTTGTAGGAATTGTCCCGGTCACACCAAACCGGCAGAGCCTCGGCCTGTGGAGGTTTCGTTTGAAACACACCCTGCCAGACGAACTCCTTCCTCCGCAGGCAGCCAAGGAGCAGGTTCCCTCTCCGGAGGCGTCGCCTCCAGCGTTGTCAGCGCTCTGCCGGCACGGTGAGAGCCGGCCCCGCGCCGGATTTCGCCTCACACGGTGGTGGTGTTGTGCCAGAGCTTCTCAAGCGAACTCTCTCGCAACGACGTGAGAGCCAACGCCTTGGGCTCACGAGAGCTTGTGGCTGTGCCCCTGGGAGGAGCCAGGCAGCTCCCCAGGCAGGGCAGAGGAAGGAAAAACTCCTTTTTCCAGAATTCACACCTCCTCTGGAACACACTTCCACTCAGAAATTCAACCCCACCCCTAAGCTTTTTTTTTTTTAAACCCTACAACATCTCCCATCAAAGTGCAGAGCCTCAAGCTCCCAGCAGCAGGACGAGCAGCCGCTCTCCCTCCCGTGCTCCCTGCCCCGGGTGGAAAGCGGCCGAGTGAAAACCGACGGAGTAAGAACAAGGAATACCTGGTGTTTCTCCTGGCCTGCTCTTCCCGACAGCCCAGCGCTCCGGAGGCAGCGTCGGCAGCCTCTGGAACTGCTTCACCAGCTGGAGAACTTCTGTAATGAAGAATGAACTCAGGACATGTAGCGCCCGGCTTCACAGCTCCTCAGGAAGTAGCCCAGGTCGCCCAGAGAGCTTGGGGAGTCTCCTTCTCTGGAGAGATTCCCAAGACGCCTGGACCCTGCGCTGCTGGGCCCCCTGCTCTGGGTGACCCTGCTGGAGCAGGGGGGTGGCACCAGAGGAGCTCCAGAGGCCCCTTCCAACACCCTCCCTCCAATTCTGTGAAACATTAGAACAATTTAAAATTATTTAGAGCAGACAGTCCCCTGTGGAAGAAAAAAAACCCAGAACTTTTCTTACATGTGATCCTTTAAATATTTTTTTTTTCTTTTTCCTGTTAAAACCCACCCCTCCTGATGCCCCCAAGTCACCAGCACAGGGGGGTGATGCTGAAGCCAAGACGGGCTCCCCCACGGCCACACTTTTCCCAGNCCACTCACCCGCTTCCCGCCTGCGCCCCGTCCGACCGGCGCCCTCAGCAACCCCCCGCCCACGACGCGCTCCTATTGGCCGCGGTGGGATTTCGGTTGCTGATTGGTCGTCGCGGCCGTCTGTCAGCCCGCGCACGCCCTATGAGGCCCTCTCCCGGCCGGGCGGGGCTGCGCCAAAAGGAGCCCGCGGGAAACACGGGGCGCGGCCAAAGGTTCCGGGCGGCGGCGGCGGCCCCTGAAGGGTCCCGGGCGGTCAGTACTGACCGGGGAGGGGACCTCCCCCCACCATCCCCCCCACCTCCTGCAGGTCTGCGGCTGCTTTTCGTTAAAGCAACTTGAAAATTTGGTTCAAATAACCCCAGGGAGAGCAAAATTAAGCTAAATAAAGCTCCAAAATTTCTATTTTTCGGTGCCTGTGTGTTCCCCAAAACGAGGCTGCTCTTCCCTCCTCCACCGAGGAGCAGGGACAGACCCCCGAGGGCAGGGACACTTCTCTGCACCCGGAAATCTGGTGTAAAAAAAGAAAAAAAAACATCAAAAGACATGAAATAGGTCAACAGCTAGCAGAGAACGAGCTGGCTAAGGGAACAGCACCAAAATTATCTGAAAAGGGAGGAAAAAAATCCATGTGGTTTCCTCCCTTTGGGCAATTCCTGAGCTTTCTCTTCCCACTCCGCTCTGGTCTAAACCTTCTCCTTGTGCTGGGTGACAAAAAGCAGCTGCAGAGACCTTAAAGTTGAGCAGGGGAAACAAAGGGGAAAGATTTCCTATTTTTGTCACGAGGATTTCATCAGGAAAACGACAAAAAGCCTGGAAAGGGCCGATAAAACCCACCCAAGGGCACCTCAGGAGGGAGCGGAGCCCTGATCCCAGCACGAGTCTCTTGTCAGTCACCTGGGCCAGAGGGAGATCCAANACCCCCCCCCCCCTGATGCCCCCAACCCCCCAGCACAGGGGGGTGATGCTGAAGCCAAGACGGGCTCCCCCACGGCCACACTTTTCCCAGCACCTCACAACGCCTCAAGCCACTTAAATCCTCCTGGTCACCCTGGAGAAGGGGGCGCTGGGGGCGAGGGGGGGGACGGGCCCCGACCCACGACCCTCCCAGTCCTCAACCTGCTTGAGCACCCCAAGGNAATTTGGTTCAAATAACCCCAGGGAGAGCAAAATTAAGCTAAATAAAGCTCCAAAATTTCTATTTTTCGGTGCCTGTGTGTTCCCCAAAACGAGGCTGCTCTTCCCTCCTCCACCGAGGAGCAGGGACAGACCCCCGAGGGCAGGGACACTTCTCTGCACCCGGAACTCTGGTGTAAAAAAAGAAAAAAAAACATCAAAAGACATGAAATAGGTCAACAGCTAGCAGAGAACGAGCTGGCTAAGGGAACAGCACCAAAATTATCTGAAAAGGGAGGAAAAAAATCCATGTGGTTTCCTCCCTTTGGGCAATTCCTGAGCTTTCTCTTCCCACTCCGCTCTGGTCTAAACCTTCTCCTTGTGCTGGGTGACAAAAAGCAGCTGCAGAGACCTTAAAGTTGTGCAGGGGAAACAGAAAGGGGAAAGATTTCCTATTTTTGTCACGAGGATTTCATCAGGAAAACGACAAAAAGCCTGGAAAGGGCCGATAAAACCCACCCAAGGGCACCTCAGGAGGGAGCGGAGCCCTGATCCCGGCACGAGTCTCTTGTCAGTCACCTGGGCCAGAGGGAGATCCAAGAAAGTGTCCGAACATTTTATTCTTCACAAGTTACATGACCCACGTGTTACTTTATGGAGCATTTACAAATCCAGTTGGTTTTTCCTCAATATTCATCTTCAATCCCACCTGCTCTCCTCANCCCCCCCCCCCCCCCCCCCCCCCCCAAACCCCCCCCCCCCCCCCCCCTCCCACTTCCCACTCAGTCCAGGTGTTTTTTTCCAGTTCTCCTTCCCCACCACCATCAAATAATTCCTTCAACTCTGGAGGTTGACACAGAAAATTTCTGGCCTCAACCCCGCAAGGGAGGACAGTGGTAAATTCCAGAGGGGTGGGAAGCTCCAGGTTGCTCGAGTTTTTCCGCAGGAGCTTTTTCCTCACCTCATTCCCCAACCCAAACCAGGGGGGTTTTTACTCAGTTCCTTGATTTTCTTCCTCTGCTCTATTCCTACCGTTACAGCCACCCAGCTTGATTACTGACATGCATAAAAGACAGATTTTTGTTAAAAAAAAGCAGGACAAAATTCCTTTTAAACACCAAAAAAACACCATGACTCTCTCACGGTCCACCTGACTACTTCACGGATCGGATCATTCCGACGACAGCCAAGAATTACTAAACACCAAGGGAGTTTTGCCAGGGCTGGGACGGAGCCCTCCGAGGAAACACTCGCCCAAGGAACCGCCGCACGCGGGGAAGCTCCTCCCGGCCAAAATTTTACACCTTCTCCCCAAATTTTACACCTCCTCCCTAAAATTTTTTTACACCAACCTTTGAGGTGAGCACCCAACTCCCGCGGGATAACGATGCCAGCGACGCTGCTACGGACCTGGAGGAGAAATTCAGTGGATCTAACCCAAAAAAACCCCACCGCTGTTCCTGGAGGCCAGAAGATCCCAGGATCTCCGGCGTCTGCAGTCTTGGAACCGGCAGGAGGATTAAACTGGGAAGGGGTGACGGAGGATTCCAACACTTCTTTGAAGTGGGCAGGGCAGGGAAGACGTCCTGTAGTCGCCGAGCGAATCGTTCCTCAAAAAACGGGTTGGAAAAAATTCCCATGTAGCAAATAACACAGAAATGTAACAGTGTCCGGAAGTTTTCCGAGTTTCTGGAGAAAGGTGGAGCGACGCTGGTTTGTTTTCAGTTTTGCTGGAGCCTCCAGAAGAAAAAAAAACATGAAAAAAAACTAATGGAAAGGCTGAGGGGGAGGAGTGGGGTCGAAAGAAAGCGGGGATCTGTCTTTAACATGCAGGGCACTGGAAGGATTTTGGTTTTCCAAGTTTGTTTTGGTTTGTTTTTTTCTCCCCCCCTTGGACACTTCCAACTCCAGAAATGGCAACACGCACGTGGCTTCCAGTTTTTTAAAGGAAAGAACAGTTCCCACGGACTGCGCTGCAGAGACAGGAGACAAGACATTGGCAAATTCAATTTTCTTTTTTTCTGTCGGGTTTTGAGGGGGGCCAACTCCATTTTATTTTATTTTTTTTTAGGGAAAATAAAGCATCCCTTTAACCACCGCGAGCTCTAGAGGGCGAAACTCGTTCGGCTGGTCACACAGGACATCGGGAAGTTCCCGCTCACCGCTCCTCAGGGCAGAGGGATGGATCTGGTGATGCAGAGAACCCACCTGCACCCCTCAAAAATCCCCGAATTTGGCACAAAGCGGATACCGCAGCAGCCAAAGCGAGCCATTCCCGCTCGGCCGGTCGCGCCCCGGCGGCGCTCCCGGCTCCGGCCTCACCTGGAGAGGGCTCATTCCTGCTGCTCTTCGTTACTGGCGCTGGGAGTTCGACTCCTGATCTGGCTCCGGAGCTGCTCTATTAATTCCGGGTTCTGCTGCTGCATCTGCTGCGCGAACTGCTGGCCCCTGAGGGACAACAGGCAACGGTCAGGGAATCCTGGAACGGCTTAGGTGGGAAGGGACCTCGGGGATCATCTCATCCAACCTCCCTCAACTAGAGCAGGTCGCTCAAGGCCTCATCCAAGCCAGCCCTGAAGATCTCCAGGGACAGAGCATCCACAGCTTCTACTCCAGAGTCTCACCACCCTCATACTGAGGAGCTTCTTCCTCAGATCCAGTCGAAACCTCTTCTCCTTCAGCTTAAAATCATCTCCCCTCATCCTATCTCCGGATGCTTGTGAAAAGTCCCTCTCCAGCCTTCCTGGAGGTTCCCTTCAGGCACTGGAAGGTTTTAAGGTCCTCCTGGAGTCTTCTCTTCTCCGTGCTCTCGGAATCCTGCCCTTGTCGAGCGTCACGAGGTTCCTCCCCACTCCAGCCACCAGTTCACCAAGAGAGGGGGTATTTCAACCCACCAACAAACCCTTCCTCAGCTGCTAAATTAAGGTTCCAGCTTTGGACAGAACCTCCCACACCTCCCAGTCCCTTCCCACCAGTGCTCTACTCACGCCTGGATGAGGCTGGCGAGGTCGTTGGTGGAGGGGCTGGTGCCTGTGGCCCCCATGCTGTTGTGGCCGCCAGAAATCATCCCAGACATGCTGTGGAAAGAACAGTTGATGCTCAGAACTTAAAAAAACCCAAACAAAACACAGAAATGGTTTGGTTTACACCAGGGAAGGGAATGTCAGTGTAAATGGGAGCACCTTCCCACCCAGACTATAAAAGTATCCACGAGGGAATTTTCTGCAACAGCTTTTTGTTCATTAAGCTCAAAATATTCTTACTCAGAGAGATGGGGCCGGGAAATCCCCTCCCCAGGTCACAAATAACTGCACAGCAGGGCCACATTTCCCACCCCCAATCCCAGTGCCACCATTTATCCTGCCTCCTGCGAACATTTAGACCAGGATCCCTCCTCAGCACGGTGCAGAGAACTCAACAAAGCAGTTGAGCTGGTTTACAGGCTGGCCCCCACATTTCTGACCTAATCACCCTCCCACTCCCACCATCTGGGACCAACTGCAGAGGCCAAACACACAATTCCAAGAGGCAAACCAAGATGGGATCGGACTTACAGCTGTTGCACTTGTGGATTGTTCATGAGGTTGGACGCCTGCGGAAAGAGTGGAAAAAACCCCACCCTGTTTAGTGGGAAGCGACCAGGTGGATGTGCAGATGTCCTGCTGGTCACACACGAACAAAGTGAGGGCAGAAATGCTTTGAAATGGGACAAACACGGGAAGAGAAGCACCAGGAAAAGGCTGGTCGGGCAGAACAGGCGCCTTTCCACAGCCAGCACCGCGCACGGAGCGCCCTGTGAGCGAGGCAGCGGCGCTTCGCTCGCCCTCGACCAAACACAAGCAGAGGTTCCACCCAGCACCGGGGAACCAGAGCAAGGGAATGGAAACCAATCTTCTGGGGACACCCAGGAGCTCCCCCTGGCAACCCCCCAGCTCCAGCTTTACCATGCTCATGAAGCCGGGGTTGTTCAGCAAACCGGCCAAATCGAATCCTCCGGGGCCGCCGGTCTGCAAGGGGACAGAAGCCACACACAGGTTGTCACCTCCTCCTGCTTCTGGATGCAAACCTCAGTGAACACGAAAACTTCACTCCCAGAGCAGCCAGCACCCAGCCCTCACACCACGGCAGAGGGAAGAGGCTCTGCCAGACAAAGCCCCGAGTCAGAACCAGCCTCATTTCTACCAAATGCCCTTTAGGGTGGTGATAAGCCACTAGGAAAAAGGCAAAAAAAAAAGCTGAATTTTTGAGTAATGACTTTGCCTTAAGTGTCGTTCTTAATTAAAGCTGCTATTTTAAAACACTCCCTTCTAATCAGTCTCATTTTCCCAGCTCTCCCAACCAAGCCCGAGGTGCCTGTGCTCCAGCAGGGGATTTCAGTGACAACAGTCACAGAATTTATTGTCTCCCCTCTGTTTGAAACAGAGATTTCTACTCTAAACACAGCCCAGGGCACCGAGGCTCGGCCGGGCAGCGCCTCTCGGCTCCTGCAGCAGAGAATCCTCCTCCTGATCTCACCCAGGTGTTTAGTGTTGGAATTTACCGGACTGGGAGTCTCCTTCATTTTCTGCTCAGCTATTTTAAGGTTGGATTTGTAGGTGTCGTTGTCTGGATCCAGCTCCAGGGCTTTTTTGTAGTAAACCACAGCTTCCGTGTGTTTGTTTAAACTGGAGAGGGCCAGGCTGGTAAAGTGGGAATAAAACAGAGTCAGGGAACGAGACCAGCGCTTCCAGCCTCCCTCCACCCCAGCAGAGGTGAAGCACCAGCTATTTCCACACGGCATTCCGGGGCAGAACCCCCCACCGACAGCACCTCTGCAGGCTGAGATGAAATTCCTAGGAGGAAATTCTGCCCCCACTCACCCCATCCTGCCATAGGCTTTGCTGTAGTTGGGATCAATGCCTATGGCTCGCTCACAATCCCGCACCGCTCCGGCGTAGTTCCCCAGTTTGCTGTAGGCAGCAGCTCTGCAGGGGATGGAGAAAGACATGGGGAAAGGACGGATCAGCTGGAGCGTGGGGATCAAGGTGACCCCGGCGGCCTCTCGGGGCTCTGCTGTCGCACCGATCCCGGCCGTAGCCAGGTGAGCAGGCTGCCATCCAAACTCCCAGCTCCACCTCCCGCAAACAAATCCAGGCTCTTATTCCTGACCGGGCTCCCTCCCTCAGATGGCCCCTCTCAGCTTCCTTTGTGCCTCAGTTTCTCAGTCGTAGCAACTGTTGCATCCATTTCCCCACAAGAGAGGGAAAACTGGGTATGAAGCCGGAACGTTCTCGTTCCGGCCTCAATCTCACAACTTTTATCAAGAGGCAACTGGCCAAAGCCTCCCAGGACTGATCCTCCTGCAGCTAAAGCAGCACCTCAGCTAATTCTCCATCATGAGCTTCAACTCCTTTCATTTTGTTCCCATCACCAGCACAGCCTCCCAAACCTGGGCTCTCCATCCCCAAGGGAATCACACCAGAGCAAAGAGGATTCCTCAGCCTCTTTCTACCTCCTCACGGAGTTTGTTTCCACGCTCACATCCTATCTGGAGATGCCAGCAGGCACAGGGGGGAAAAAGACAACCCAAAGAGCAAGCAGCAGAACAAGCAGCTCATAAAACCACTGGCTTAAAAAAAAAAAAGGATTTTTGACCATTCAAGAGGTTTGGATTTGAGGAGTAAGAAGAAAAGCAGGGTGGGGGAAGGTCAGCAGTACCTGTTGCAGAAATAGACGGCATTGGATGGATTTAACTGAATGGCTTTTCCATAGAAAGACACGGCAGCTTCGAAGTTTTCCGCTTTCATTTGTTCGTTCCCTACAAAAAGCCGTCGGGAAAGCTTGTTAACAAGCGGAACAACGGGAACGAGCAAAAGCCACAGGCCTGGATTCGTGCTCTACTTCAGAAAATAGGGCAGAGAATCACAGAATCGTCCTGGTTGGAAGAGACCTTTGAGATCATCCAGCCCAACCATTCCCTCTAACCCCTGTCCCTCAGCACCATCTCCATGGCTCGGGAAGCCCTCCAGGGATCACGGCGACTCCGCCGCAGGAGGGAAGCCGACTGCTGGTGATTTTTGCTCTCCAAACTGGTTTCAGTCACGAGGCGCGTTCAGCAGCGAGGTAGGAAACCTGCATCGTGGCGCTTCCCGGCTGAAAGCTTTCCCTGCACCCCAGTGCCCACCGGGCTCCCGTGTGCGGCAGAGAAAAGGCGACACACGGAGGAATCAAACGAATTCTGCCCTTTCCAAGCTTTTTTTCCACCCCTGCACTTGCTATAAAAGAGCCTGAGTGACCGTGTTCCGTTGACACCGGGGGTTTATCGAACGGCTGCCGCTCTGTGCGCGTCGCTTCCCGCTCCCAGCGGTGCCCAAGGGCTGTGGGAATCGACCCCTCTCCCCATCACCATCCCATCCCCACCAGCCCCCTGCTCCAGAGGGGTCACCTTCTGTCTTGAGCCTCTCGGCCTCGGCAACATCGTCTTCAGAGGGAGTGACGGGCTCTGAGTTCGTTCTGATGTGCTCGGGCTCCTGGCAAGGAGAGAGAAGGAGAAGCTGTGGTGAGGGTCCCCTCACCTCCCCCACCCTCAAAGTCAAGCTGAGCTCATCGCTTTGGCTGCTTCAGAGGAAACTCTGCCCCTTTTGGCTGCTCGCTCACCTTTCCCACAGCGGCTTCAAATATTTCGGGCAGAGTCTGGGCCACAGCGAGGCCTTGGTCTTCCAGCGAGACCCCGAACGCTGTCTCCAGGCACTGGATGGCCACTGGGTAAGGAGAGGCAGGACATTAGCACCTCCCACTCCACCTAAACACTTCAACCCCTCCTGTAGCACCTGGATTTCTGACTGTTGAACCTAACGGGGCGGGGAAACAGTAGCCCCAACCCACCCAATTCCACAGACCAGACTTGATATTTGGGTCATGCTGGGGGAGCTGCTCCCAGCACAGAGCTTGGTTTTACAGAGCTCATTTTTACAAAGCTCTCATGATGTGTTTTCTAGTCCAAAAGGCACAAGGAAGAATCCTTTCTCTTACTCTCTCCATTCCTTTCTCTTACTCTCTCCATTCCTGCCTTGCCCGGAAACACCCCCAGCTCCGGACGTGCCCCCGCTCTCCCGCAGGACAAACGCACGAGCCAAAGACTAAAGGGTAAGCTCCTTAAGGAGATCCTTTAAGATCATTTTGCTCTCCTTACCAGCCAGGCCCTCTCAAGAAGGCTGAATAAACACTCCAGGACCTGCCTTTCAATAGCAGAAGCGGACGAGAGCTCTGCAGGCACAGAAGTCCTCCCTGCAGCAGCAACGTTCCCGCTTTTCCCTGTGCCAGGAGCCTCCCAAGTACACCCCCTTAAAGATAAAGCTTCCCAGTCTCCAAGCCAGGGTCAGAGAGGTCTCTGATCCCAGGCATATCCCTTCCTCCAGCTAATCTGCTTCGGAGAGAGCTAACAAGAAATCAAAGCAGCAACCAGCACCCAGCAACTCCCCATAATCATTCCTGGTCCTGAGCAAGGTTTGTCTGTAGGAACAGCCCGGCCAAAGGGAGATGCAGAAGAAAGTGACGGGGTCCAAACAAATCCAGGGGCACAAAGAGGGAAGCACAACCAACCACCAACCTTCCAAACTCTCCTGAGCGTCTGGAGACAGCCCCCCGTTCTGCAGCTGGTCGTGTAGAAACTGGATGATGGAGTAGGCCAGGCGCTTCTGGTCGGCCATCCTGGGGGCTGAGAGCAGCTGGTTCCAACTGCTTGGGATTTGAAAAGAAAAGTCTGGAGAGAGAGAAGTTGCGTGACTTGATGGACAAGAAGCCAAAAAGCCTTGCTGCTGTGCTGCCCTGGGGGGAATCTGGGGGCACAGGGAGTCGTTCAGGATCGGCCAAGGCTTCCAGAGCCGGCACTAAACTCTCTGCTGCAACCATAACCTTCTAGATGAATTTTCCAGGTCTCAGATCCCCCTCCTCAGCATGAGCTGCACAGTCCCACCCCACAAAGCTCCTGCCAAGAGAACGATCCCAAGGGTCTCAGCTTCTCCGGCTGCCAACCAGGCCAGCCAGAAATGGACAAACCAAGTGCTGAGGATTCACCGCTAGCAAGCCACCGCCTTCTGCTTCCCCAGCAGAATTCGATTCTGAAACAAAAAGCAGGGCTGAAGCAAATTGCTGCTGTGAGCAGAGCTGGGGAGCACGGCTGCCGGTCCCAGTGCCGCTTCACCGACGTGCCAGCGGCAAAGGAGAGTAAAGACCCAAAGCAAAGTGACTCCCCACAGCTGAGGCTTCCTGGAGATCTTGATCCGGCTCCTCTAAGCACAATTGCTGCCGTGCTGGGGCCCCTCGGGGGGGGTTAAGAGAGAAATTAAATTGTTTAAACAGAAACTCAGGGGACGGGAGCCCCACAAAGCCCTGACCCACGGGGACACCACAGGCACCACCGGCCTCAACCGAACCTCAGGTGAAAGCCTGTGGCGGGCTCCCAGCCCCGCTGACCCCACAGACCCTCCTAGGCGGCCGGAGGGGGTGCAGAGAAGTGACTGACCCCGCTCCTTCTCCCGTAACCCCGGGCCCGTACCCGCAGTTCCCACCGGTGCCCGCGGGGAGACAGCGCCGAGAAGCGCGGCGAAGTTCCGGGCGCCTCTCCCCTCTTACACCGCTTCGTGAGGAGCCGGGAGCACCGGCGGGACCCTCCCTCCGGGACCGGCAGAACGCGCCCGCGGCCTGCACAGGGCGGGC
>VWZK01021876.1:56317-93093 GCA_013396935.1 Baryphthengus martii | reverse complement strand
AATAAAAAAAATAAAAATAAAAATAAAAAATAGAAAGGAAAAGGAAAAGAAAAAGAAAAGAGGAGATAAAGGATGGGAAGGGAATAAAAGGGAAGGGGAAATGAAAGGGGAAGAGAAAAGGGAGGACAAATGAAGGCAAGGGAAGACAAGGCCAAGCCCTAAAAAATCCAGCTGAACGAAAGCATTGTCTTGATACTGTTGCTTGCTGTTTCCCATCCCAGATCTCCTTGTTATCTCTATTCACAGGAAATTGAAAAGTGCCTGTTTACTTTTGTATCATTTCAGTAAATCATTTTGTTGATTTTTTTTCTTTATCTACATCTCCTCCTTTATCATCCTTTGTTATAAACGTGTAGTAACTAATGAACACTTTCTAATTTCAATAACTGTGTTACATCTTGTTTTCTTTCTCCTGATAGCTCTAAGAATGATCTCCAAACACAAAATCTACATAATTCTCCTTCAATGCTTTATCAGGAAGGTATTTTATTTTACAGAGTCCAAATAAGCAAATAACTAGTCTGTAAGTACATTATAATTACAGATTACAGACTAATTAGAGAGTTATTTATGCCTGAAGATTACGTACTAATTATACATGAAGTTATTATGGAAAAACTGGCAAGTGCTATAGAAGCAATTACTATAAAATTATAAGTAGATGCCATTTGATTTTATGATTATTTGCACCATATGAAATAATAAGTTGCCAAAAATCAGACTAAGCTGGTTTGTTGCATCTGATAGCTTTGGCTCTTTAATATTGTTAAGTCTCCAAGCACACCAAGAAACATTTTACAATTGCTCTGCAAAGGCACAGGCACCTAAGCACCTTCTTGTCGTGCACTACGTGCACAACAAACATCTGCTACATGGAGCTCGTCCCACTCTAATCTTATCCTGGGGGAAAAATATGTTTGTGTAGTCTCTTCTTTCTGTCAGGTTTCTATTTTTCCTTTTTTTTTTTTTACCTTTGCTCTTTTTTTTTTTTTTTTCCTAATTGTTGTTTTAAGGTGCCCTCTGGTCTATACGCTTGTCAGAGACAACATGTTGTGCTCTTTCAACTAGGAATAAAAGTAGTGATGCTTGTGACAGGCCCAGGATACTGCTGGAGTTCATTTCACAGCCTGAGGACCAGCCAAGCAAAGGACTGTTTCCTGTACAAACGTCTGAAAGCGTCCTCTTGCCTGAGGAGAGTCAGAGACAGCTATAGTTTTAAATCTCAAGTTTTAAGTGTCTCTCAAAGGAGCCAGACATTCATCTGTTGAGAATGTCTTGAATAATCAAATGTCAAAAAAAACCCAACCAAGCCTAATAAAGGTCAAAAAAAAAAAAGCCTAATAAATCAAATTGTATTTAATAGAACTTTTTGGTTTAATTAATTATATCTCCTTTATTTGAAAAGGCTGCTTTCAGTGAGATAGCGAATAAATCACTCTATCATTTCAGTGCTGAGTCAAAAACAAATAAACAACAAAAGTGAATGTTCTCCGAAACTGAAGTGCATGTGTGCATGCATGAATATGTGTTTTCCTGTCAAATAATAGTTGAATGAGGAAGACTATTTTGTACAGCTGAAAGTGAAGTAGTTCATAGATGAACACTTGTAGTAAAAATGAATAAAAAGTTGACTCTGTAAAGTTCGAGTGGTGGTCCATGATGTTCTTAAGACATTCTTTCTAAGCAAGGAAGAAATCTACTTCCCTACTCATTGATCTGGGAGAAATTTCAATCTCAAGATCTCAAGTGACAACGAAGCTATCACGTAAGTGTCTGACTCAATTAGGATTTAAATATTTCATAGCAAATGGAACAGAGTCATTAGGAGAGATTGAGGGACACTCAGACACTTCAGAAGGTTTCATGAGCGCACAAGAAAGCTTGTTTCAAATGCTTCTGTAGGTTCAGAGGACTTGGATAGTGCTGTCCCCAGAACATGCCTCTCAGTCTTTCCTGTCAGAGATGTTCTATTTTACTGTTCATTTTGCGGTGTATGTTGGTGTCCTGGTTTCAGTTAGAACAGAGCTAATTCTCTTCAGTGATTTTAATTTTCAGGTAGGTCTCTTCTAGAGTAACTGCACTTTCTGAAGTTAATGCCGTGTTTTTGCAGACAGTGTCTGCTTCTAACAGTGATAACACTTGATGTTTGTAGTTACTACCAAGGATTGGTGTGCAGAAAGTCTTTTGCTTATATTGCTCCCGTGGAATCAAGTTCACTGCTAAATCTTATGTGTCATGTTCTGGGGTGCAAAAAGTAAAAGGCTGCACCTGTGGAGAGGAGCAGATGGAACAGGTGACACTAAACTGACCAACAAGGTATTCCATCCCATATGCATCATATTCAGCATAAAGCTGAGGGATCACAAGGGTCAAGATCTTTTCTTTAGTGGCCAATTTCCAAGGAGAACTTTATCCATTCTGTCTTCAACCACCATCTGTGCATTGCTGAATGCAGTTTCAGAATCCAGCTCCTGAATCTGGTTCCCATCTGTCTGCTATTTTCATTAAAGCTGTTTTAGTTTTATTTTCCAATCCGTAAGTTTCTCTCCCTTATTCCCTTTCTCTTCCGCTTTAGGAAGGCAGAGGGGTTAATAGATAGTGTCTGACATTGTCTAGTGAGCAGCTCAGCCCTAATCCTTGACAGCTGGTGGTCAAGACACCATCCTGAGGGACCAACTACCTAGATCCCACTCCCATTTTCAGTTAGTATTTCATGCAAAGCAGCACAGCTTCAAGAGGAAGCACTGGAAACATTAAAAAGAAAAAAAAAAAAAAAACAGCAGAGTGGTTGGAGCACTTTCCTTAAGGGTAATGGAAGAAGAGCTCCAAACCATTGACAGAGAACTAAAACTGATCCTTCACAGACTGGTCAGTGCTCATTCAGTCACTGGATAAAAGGGAAACAATGTCTGCTCCAGTACTTTTGTGAATTCAGCTGGGAACTGTGTTACTGTTCTCTCCCTACCCCTGGTTGAAATTATTCAGCGAATCAAGGTCCAACTGTCAAAGCAGTTTTAATATGTCTATAACGCCATTGTTGGTGAAAAAATTACGCTCTTGATAAAAATGGTGTTCAGGTCTGTATTTTAGAGACTTTAGATTATAATAGCTTTAAAAGCTTCCTCTTTCCTTAATTCAAAGAAGACAGGGGGAATAGTACTACCTAATTGTAAAAGGGCAGCTTTCTCTTGATTATTCTTTTTGTCACATGTAAGATGGTTATGTGTCCTATGGGCGAACTGCTCACTGTATTTTGTATTACATAGTAATCATCTCTGAAGGTTGTCATTAACTTAAATGGGTCAAGTTTTCAAAAAGTATTCACTAATTTTCACTGTTTGGTATTGAATACGAAGTTATTTTAAAAGCTTTATTGTTTGGCGCAGCAACCAACTACAACTTCTGCTAGAGTCAGTGAGAATGGTGGTGAGTTAACCCACATTATTGGGTGGTCTTAAAAATATAAACTATATTGGGCAGATAATTAGGCAGTGTAAATAATTTCAAAGGAGCTGTTTCAATTTAGACCAGTTGAGGGTCTAATACGTGGAGTATTTTCAGCTAAGTGAAGTCCTTGAGCAACTTTTGCCCTTTTGCGTAAGTTCCTTCTCCTTATGTCTTCAGGGATATAACGTTTTTTAAAAAAAAAAAAAGGATAGCGTATAATAGCAGTAAAGCTATTTTATGAAATCACAGTGTTTTTTCTTGACATTATTATTACGGTAAAACTGTTTATAACATAAGGCCATGTTTATATAAGTAGAGGTGCTTATTATTATTTCCACAAGCAATTCATAAGGTTCAGAGAGAGCCTCATGAGACCTAGTTATTTTCATTGTGTTTTGTGCATGTAGTACCATTTCCTTTTCTATTATTTTAGACTTCTCCCTGTAACCCAGAAGTGGTGTTCAGCCTTATGAAAAAGAAAAGCAGAGTCTATATTTACCTTTTTGAAATCTGTATTCAAGTGCCCGTGAATGCTAATATGGAGAAAACCATGCGGACTGGAGTTCTGATACTTTGACAGGAAGGAATTATGACTCCCATTTTCTCCATATCTAGTGATCATTGTTTTATGAAGGGGAAAGGAACATTTTGACATTCGGTAAGGACAGTTTCTAATTAAAGTTTGGTAATTAAAGTTTGGATTCAAGAAGGCACTTAAGTTCTAATGGGACTTCGACACATGCGACTGGAAACCTGCCCTGCCCTGTCCCAAATTTTCTGTCCAATCACTAAACCACAGAGTCAGATTCTTTCTTATTCACTCTTCTTCTTACCCCATGAGGTTTTCTCACAGCAGCCTACCCACAAGGCAGCCTCAGAAGCTTTTGTTATTCCGTGTATGTTGCCAGGTTATGTTGTACACAATCTACACTACAGGCAACTAGCACAGTTAGTACAGAAAATAAGAGGTACTCGACTAAGTGGTAAGATTAAATTGCTCACTGAAGGCAGATCTTCTACTTACTGGGGAAATATATCAGCATCTAGGTTGCAGGGTCAGCCTTACAGACAGTGTAAATATACAAATGGGCCTTTTGCTGACAATGTTTAAATCAGAGAATTGTTTTGAGTTACAGAACATAGTGAGGTACCAACTGAAATGAAACATTTAAAATGATAGCACTCAGATTATTCCAACACAGTTAGAATAAATAAGATGTGGGAACTTTTTAAAAAAAACCCATGTTGTCTGTAAATAAGCTGTCCTGTCTAGCTGTGTAGCTTTCTCTGGTGAGAATAATGCTGAGCATACATTTCTAGTGCTCAGCCTGGAAGAGGAATAATGTTTTTGGATGTCTTTAGGTAACCTATGTCACAAGTGTGAAATACGGTATATTGCAATTGTATAGAATGAGAATCAAATTTCATTGTCTTTGGTTGCTGGAAGATTGCACTGCCTTGTTTACACTTCAGGGTGCTTTATGTTTGCATTTTCCCATGTGCTATCCTGCAAGCGAAAAAAAAAACCAAACCAAAAACAAAAGAAGATATTGAAGTGAGTCCTGTTCATGTGATAAGACTTACTCACCTACATCCAGAAATAGGGAAGACAGAGCTAGAGAGGAAAAGTCAAAACAGATTATGACATAAAGTGGACCAATGGTACTGCTGCTTGCCAAGGTGGTTTAGGGAGAAGAGTGAAACTTTCTCAGTCCTTTGGAGGAGTTGTTGCTGATATATACCTAGCGGCGGTTGTGCTGCAGATATTCAAGTAAGGATTTGTTGTAGCTGTGTAAGTTCCAGAAAGTTTAAGCTTTCAGACCCAGTCATTTGGCTGTGTTTCTCATTGGCTGGCTAGTATCACCTCTCTCACAATATATTTCTGAATAGACACTCAAAAGTATTTTGCTTTTCCCTACACAGACACCAGAAGTTCTTCAGAGAGCTCAGAATTACTGTCTAGGAGCCTGCTGTCTAAAACCTAGTTGCCATGGTGTTCAATTGGTGTTTTTTTAATGTCTTTGAGCTACTGCATACTTAAAATATTTTTCCTTCATTTCCAGTTCTAAGACCAGATATATTTAATGTTGTTTTACTCTTTTGCTATTTCAGAAATATTAACGGGACATTGGTCAGCTTACGATTTGGTAATTTGCATGGACAAATGAGATCTCTTTCTTATAGTAGTTTTAAATAAGGTACAATAAAGTGCCCTCCATTGTAAAGTTTTGATGTGTACTAATGAAAAGAGAATATGAAGAAGCCATTTCACAAAGAATATTTTGCAACTCTCAAACAATATAGTGACCTCATATTGTTTTCAGACCATGTGAATAGCAAAAAATTATTAACATTTTTATGTTCATCAGTGAAAAAGTCCTCTTATGTATTAAAAAGAGGCATTTTACGGCCTTATGTTTACAGGATGAATAGAAATTTGAGGGAAGTTATTGATTCATTTTTACATAATAGAAGGTCTCCGAAGAAAGAAAAAAAAAAAAAAATCCATCTTAAGTTCATTATATCACAATTAAAGACCAGACCTACTGTATACACTCTAACTACTGTAAGACATTGAACTGTCCCAAATTACTCTCAGCATCTGATGTTGGAAATGTATCATGTTTCCCAAAATGTGAAGAGCCATACTTCAAATGCATCTAGTAATTTGGACAAGAAGGAGAAGAAGTCAAATAAGAACTCAAAGAATGATCCATAGGTTCAGGAATTACTAAGCACAAGTTTTCTAAAAATCCTTGCCTATAAAGAATCATCTCGATCCTCAAAACAGAGAAGTAATGAAGAGTCTCTCTGCTGGGAAAAGGAAAGAAAAAAAGGTTGTATTTCACACATGTACCTTTAATGTTATAAATTCCTCCGGCTTGAAGATGCTTATGCCTGCCTGTAGCTCTTCAGCTATAATTAAAAGAGTTTCAGGTCACCCAGTTGGCAGTTTTAATCCTTACAGCTTCAGGGTGCTCAGCATAAAGGAAGATTTTGTTATGAGGATGAAGATTCAGCACTTAATATATTTTGCTTTTTACTGTTAGCATCTAAACTAAAAAAAAAGGTTTTATGGTATAGAGATTTTCTTGAATTTTTTTAGGAAAAAGACAGAGAACTGTCAAAAGTAGGCACAGAAATTACCCTCAGCTTAATGAAGCCCCTTCTTTTCACCACTATAGCTAACAAGAGCTTGAAGGGAATGTTCTGCAGTCTGAGGTGTTTTACACCATAAAACACAGCAGCAGACTCAAGTAGGTAGAGAACTCTTGCACTGCTAAATCATCTGTGCCAAGGTAGTGCAGAATGATCCTGTTCTGAGTCAGCCGAGCAGGAAAGCAGGATATAGCACAAAATGTAAGAATGTCACAATAAACAAAACAAGACCATAAGAACTGATAAGAATTTTCATTGAAAACCCCTTTTCTTTCATTTCCCTTGGTCAACAAGTCCTCGATGTTTTCTTTTCCCTGAAAAGTGCCTATCAACTGTCACACTTCACATATGTTTGGGACGCTCTCACCAACTGTAGCTTCAATCTAGGTGGGAGTCATACGATGAAATGTGAAAGTTCACAGTGTAGGTACTTTCCTTAATTTTGAGAAGGTGAGTTTGACATCTTATGCCAAGAAATATGTCCACACCTCAACAAGCTCTTTATATCATGTAGGCATGTAAAATAATGTTTCTAGAACATACTTCTTTCAGGAATTTCCACCTTACACTAACCCTCTTTTACCAATCTACCATGGTCTTTTTATTTTATTTCATAAAGAAAACCCAACATTTATGGTAAAATAACAGCAAAATACCTTTACTGTGAGCACAGATGATTTAGTATCACTTTGTGACATTAAAAAGAGTCTTATCTGTCCTAAAGGAACAGATTTCAAGAAGACACCAAAACAAAGACAAAAATAACCTCTTGTTTATAACCACTGAAAAATAGATACACCATTTCTTTCTGCTTAGTCGGACATACCAGAAAAGCCAAACATTAAGAGCTGAGATAACTGCAGTAGATGCTGGAGCTGCAAAACTCAATTTCTTCACTGATGGAAGCCCACAGTTAAACTCAGGGCAGGACAACTGACCTCAGAGAAGAATTCAATATAGTATAGAAGAGATGGATGAAGAGATGGAGACGGAGAGGTTGTGTATAAAGTAAGCTCTAAATAGTGCAGAGGGGAAAAAAAGAAAACAATGACCCCCCCCAAACCTAATGCAACGAAAGAGGATAAAGAATAAGGGAAGAATTAGCCAGATAACCACAATTCTCCAGGTTTGTCAGCTGCAAGTTGAATTGCCATAGTCACTTAGGAGCACTGGAGGTGAATGTATTGTTGCAATTCACCAGTTGAGAACATTGTTTGAAGGACAGTCCTTGAAGGATCTGGAAAAGGGCTTTTCTCCAAGTTATACCCTTGTCTGAATGTTTATTCACAGTGAAAAATGTGACAGCAAAGTAGCATTGCAGTTTATAAATATGCCATTAATTTCTAAGTCCCTAGTTACAATAGTTAGGAACTGCAGTATGTGGCTATATGTGTATGTCTTTATGACTTTGAAAACACAGAAATATTAACCAACACACAAACCACCACTGAGCTGTAAGCCATTACTAGAATCCCTCCTTTACTATGGGACATGAGGACTAGAAAGGAAAATGAATTTTCCCGAAGTTGCACAGGGAACTCTGGAGATAAGGGAAGGAAGTGAGAGCACAAAGGTTAGGATGTGGAGCCAGGATTAATACAACTTATTGAAGGGATTTAAATGGCCTTGACTTATCATTTTGGAGCAATGGGCTGGATGCAAGGTCAAGATGGAATGACTCACACAGCCCAGACTGACTGATACATAACATAATTCTGTGAATTCTCACTCTAGCTATCTAACCAGTCTGCATCACGAAGTTTGCCAAATCAGGAATTTCCTTAGCTAGACTAGAGATGTCAAGCTGCCCGAATGAGTAAATATTTGCTTATGGAAGAGAGAAGTAAACATCTTTCCACCACAAGGACCTTTTCTTGAAATTCTGGAATCTTTATTACTGAACAATCTTGACAAGTTGTCATCGTGGTATCTCTTTGCCCACTACGGACACAGTGTGCACAATGAGGATTTAACCTCCTTGGTATATCAGTGACTGGAGTTCAGGCAGAGAACTTGCCTCTTTCCATGTCCCTGTTTTGAAGCTGGCCAATGGTATAGCTTTTAGGAGAGGTAGGTAGGTGTGTTGCCATTTCTATGGCCTAAAAATAACAGCTTTCAAATTGACACTGAGGAGGTGGAAATATATGACAATAGAACACAAGTGAGCACTCTGTAAGAAAGTGGAAATTGAAATAGAGAGATATGACCCGATGCAGAGAATCAGCACAACTGGCACATGATTTATTGATTATGGCCTGTCATATGAGAGGGCCTCAGCTAGCTGAAAAGCAAAAAGCAAAGTAGTATTTTTCTCTCTATAGAATTTGGCATTTGGAAATTGCATACACTTTACCTTTACAGTGATTACTCTCTCCACACAAAGGATTATGTGGCTTTGCTTTTGAAGGCAGGCATGGTGCAAACTGTGATTTTTCGGCTGTCAGAGCAAAAAGCTGTGGATTATGTTATTGATTCACACAGATAACTTGGAGGGCTAGAAAAATACTTGATGGGGAGCAGAGGAGTGCAAAATCTGCATGCGTCTGTAATATGGAACAACATACTGCAAGAATATGGAAAAAACACCACCATGAACAAACCCATCTTTTTATCAACTTTGAATACACTAGTTTTGTCTGCATGAACTCTTTTGTGATTCTACTTTTTTAGGATTTGGACAGTCACCTGCACAATCTCTATTTCTAACGCCAAAAAATGACTTCTGAGTAAAATATCTGTAGCAAAATAGCCCAAAAGAAAATATTCTCAAAGAGAGTGATCCAACTGCAGCCCTTTTGAAGTTAATGTAAATTTGACTCCCAGAATCTTTGATCTAAGATCAGTAAATTTCAGGAAGCTCAACAGAGGCTGCCGAGATGCTTGGGGCTGGACCACTTAGCCTGTGAGAAGTGGCTGAGGACCAAGTGCTTGCTCAGTCTGGAGAAGAGGTGGCACTGGGGGTACCCAGTAGCAGCCCTCAGTACACTGTAGGCAGATCACCAAGAAGATGGAGCCAGGCTCTTCACAGTGGTGTGTGGTGGAAGGGTGAGGGACAGCAGGCATAAGTTGAAAAAAAAGAGATTGAGATTGGATATAAGAAGAAAATTTTTCTGCTTGAGGATAGTCAGACATTAGAGCAGTGGTCTAGGGAGGTTGCGTTATCTCCATCCTTGAAGGTTTTCAAGACCTGACAGGAGAGAGTCCTGAATAACCTGGTCTGATCCTGTAACTGACCATCTTTGAGAACGAGTTAGGGCTAGAGACCTTACGAGGTTCCTTCACACCTGAGTGTGAACTATGAACTTCGTACCTAAGTGCTTCAAGAACTTGTGTTAGTTCAAGGATGGATTAGTAGTATGAACTATGGAAATAACATTTAAAAAAAATCTACTTAGACTTTTTGGTTTTTTTGTTTTGTTTTGTTTTTCTGAAGGTGACTGTATGAAATTTCAGTATTGGAATGTTCCGTTGAAGTATACTTGATTTCTAGGAGGGAAGATGACTATTCTAATGGATAATCAAATTTTTCACAGAAAGAGTCAAACTGGTAGATGCTGGTGCTTGAACATTTGTATATATGTGGGCTGTAAAGAACACTGCTCTCTCATTTATGGCAATCAAGCTTTCACATATATAACTGGTAACCTAGAAACTACTGCAAACTGACATTTATGCATCACATATAAGGGACCTAAAATCTTCTTTATGGTTACTTTTTTTTTTTTACTTGAGAAGAAATATAATGATTTCAAATTTTTAAATAGGATTCTTAAAATCATTCCAATCTAAGTGTGCACGTGCACACTACAAATCCAGGAACACTGCAAAGTCAGAATAACCTATAATGTTTTAATAAATATCTCTGAATGAACATGCAGGGTATTATGGATCTCCTTGCAAGCTGCTAAGGAGTCAGACTACTGATAGGCAACTTGTGTGCTTAGAGCAAGAAAGGCTACCTCATTATCTCACAGTGCAAAACACTGCACATTAGGCCAAAAAGATCTGTCAGGATGCTGAGTATATCTCCACAGGGTTCAGAGAGTTCTCCTTTGTCTCCACAATGCTGTTAACTAAACAAAAAAATAGCCTAAATATCAAATATTCAAAGTAATAAGTTTCATTTACTTCCTTAGGGGCTCAAATGCCATTTTAATGGAGACTAATTAAGACTAAAAAATAGAATCAGCACGGAAGTATTTCACAGAATGGTTACCCTATAAAGTATTTGTATTATTTTATTTTTATTTCCACCATCATTTCTACTTACATGTCCTTAGAGGACTTTTTTCCTTTATATCCATTTGAATGATATAGACCTGGTTTCAGTATCTACTATTAGTCTGGAGGCCCTCTGTTCATATGAGTGATTTAATGGCCAGATCATCTAGAGCTGAACCCTATCTCATAGAGCTGACAAATCTTCAATTCCAGTTTTTGAAATTTAGTGCCTACTTTTGTAGCCAGACCTGCAGACGTCTACTGAAATGATTTCTTAGGAACAGTTCTAAAGGATAACCCTTAGCTCCAGAAAGCTATTTCAAGATGATGCAATTGTGCACCACTAAGTCTTGATACAGAAAAGTTAATGAAAAGCCATGAGAAAGCGATATTTCCTCAGCATTTTCTCACAAAAGCAAAATGGAGAACAACAATAGTCATAGACTCAGCAGTGACTAACCATTTTTTGCTGTATCATTAATCAAAGGATCAGAGAGACCCATTAATTGCTGTATTCTTAGCATTTTGAATCATTTACTGACAGATATGGACAAGCAGGAAGAAACTACACACAGGCTAAGAAATTATACAGCACGCCAGAATTCATCCTTGGTTTGAAGAAGCAGCCAGTAGTGTTATTATCTTCTATCTCCACCTTCTCCTTTATTGTTCTTCATTTGTTAACCTTGTATGTAGTTTAGAGGACATTCTTCTCCTTTCCTATCATCTGTCGGTAAACCGAACAGGGGTTAGAACAGGGTCAAATGGAGTTCTGTAAATCACACAGATTTCATAACTTAATAGTTTCCCATTCCATATTTGTTTCACATTTCAGGACTGGCCAAGGTTTCTAGGGTGTGATGCATTTGGTACAGCATGGCTTAGACAGGCTAGCCGTTGCCTCTGCCTATTTCAGCTCCAATTCTCTGCAATGAACTACTGAGCTCTTACTATGGTTCTTAAACTAGCAGAAATGCTCTGCAGTGAGAATAATAAAAGCATTGATGCAGATTCTGAGCTAACTGAGAATCACAGGGTACAATATGAATTAACATTAAAAATTATAGATTACCATGATTCCATGGCTAATAGACGGCCAGCAGTCCTTTCTATCAGCCAACAAAAGCAGAAGGATGGTCTAGTTACAGATATAGCATGAAGGCAGAAGAAAAATTATAATACTTTCTTATACTTTTTTCCTTTCAGAGCTTTAAGAATATAAATATTTTGTTTTGGAACCTGCAAAAAGAGAAAAGTAATTGGATTTTTGCCAGTTTGGGCGCTCATATGTAGCTGTGGACCAAAATAGATGCACAGCTTCAGAACCTCAATTTGAAAGCAAAATGCTAAAATATCTTCAGAAATTCCACCCCAATATAAAATCAATGAACAAAGAGAGTAAATTCACAATAAAAAAAATTATGGGGTTCTGGTCTGGGTAAAACTGTACAAAATCTGCTCATTGGACTGTCAGACCTAGTGGGTCAGCAGCTGCATGGTTATCTGTATGGTGCTCCAATAATAATACATATGATTTCTTGTGACCCTCGTCTACCCTCAGAATATTCTTGGAATCCACAGTCCAAATGAAATCATGTTTGCTAAAGAGAGATACACAGCAAAGATATTAGCTCCTGGAAATGTTATGGAAAAGGTGTTTGGAATATGCCATTGGCAAGAGCCTAGGAGCTTATTCTTACTTGGTGGCAGCAAGACAGAGTTTGAATGTCTCAAAGAATCAGTCAGATATCTTTATAAACGCCAGTGAGTGCAACCAGAGCAGATGAAGTCATGGGCAACCAGAGTTCCATTTGTTCGAGTGCTTGTGTGAAGGTTTGGATGCCATAAAGAAGAGATAAAGAGGTTGAATGTGTTTTTTCCTCCTGGTCACTCTGCTTTGGAAGCAGAAAGAAATGAGGTCTGTATACCATGCATTGGAGAGGACACAATTATGCATTTTAATGATACATTTATTACAGAACCTTTAAGAGGAGCTTTGAGGCCATTCCATTGGGCATTGTAAAATATATACAGTCTAAGATATTCTCTGCTTGAAAGTGCTTGAAAAATGAATAAAAATATGAGAAAGGGGAGAGATGAGAGAGGAAGAAGTCAAGAGATGGATAGGGGCAAGCTTACAGTTAGTCCACTACTAAATGATGTTTGGTTTGCAGTGATAAAAGAGTAACTTAAAATATAACCATTACCACTAATTAACACTGAACTGGATCACACAGAGACAGTCAGAAAACGAAGAAGAAATCTGTACAGAACTAGTGACTTGCCCCCAAATACTCAACTCTGATTTTAAAAATAGATTCGCTAGCAAATGTCTCTGTTTCAGTTAAGGATGTATGTATCCAGCTCAGAGTCTGGATGAGTATACAAGTTCATTAAACCTGCACGTTTATTCAGATCAAGCTTTCTGAATTCATTACATTCCTGCTACAGTCACTAAATTCACTATGAAATTTTATTAAAATGGTTTAGAAAGGTATGCCTACCTAATTGCAGAAGGCTAAAGAGTAAGCAACACACCGCTGTCTACACATCCCAGCAACCGTATGATTCCACATCTCTCCCCCTCCCAGTGTTATCTTAAACACTACTATTCCATGCTCTAGCTTTAAAAAGAGAACAGATATGAAAGTGAAGCTTTTATTTTATGTCCTTCCACAAAGCAATGCATATCCCACTAAACAAAAAGTTATGTTACTCTTTCAGACAAAACTTCTACAAGGGGAAAAAAAAAGTAAAAAGGAATAATACAGTGAGTTTTATTTTATTAGTCTGAAACCATAAGCACCAGCCAGTTTATGGTATACTACCCGAACGAAAGAATTCAATCACTTCCGCAGTTCAGTGATTCACTCAAAGGTTTTCTCTCAGCAGCACGACTACGGTTCCCTGCAATGTCATCTTGATCAATTTTCTTTATCCTTTTTCTAGTCTTTAATCAGGGTTGGTCTGACTAACCTAAGAAAATAACTTTAAAGATCAGCCTAACAACATTTCAATATTCTGCTTTGGTTTTCACTCTAGTTTTGCAGAAGCCTGATGCTGCTTAAATGCTGGTAATGTAACTGCTCCTGAAAAGAATGATACCCCCATACGTACAGCTGAGCTCTCTCCTTACCTGTTGCCTGCAAAATATCTGAACGGTGGAGCAAAAGAGCTATAGTAATAACTGTTTTTTGAGTCCTTCAGTGTGGACAAAACTTAAAAAGACTGTTGTGGGTTTTTTTTTCAGAAAGATCCAAGCCCTCACCCTAGTCTCTTTGGTGTCTTAGGTTGCACAGTTAGAGAAGCATCCAATCGCTTCTAGAAACCTGAAGATACTTTGAGTTTTTCCCTCCCTACTGGTTGTCTCCTCCTGTTTCAGTAGATGCTGAAGTTACACTTTAAGGCACAGGAACACAGTGATTTCTTAACACAAGCGAATTTTACATTATAATTCTGGATCAGTTAATGTATTTGACTTCAAATTGCACAAAGGCCAATCCATAAATTCATTTCACTTCGCAGATCTCTCCTGAGACTCTAATCATAGCTTCATATGATTTAGGGTCAGTCTTTTGCAGAAGTTTTAGTTTTGTGTGATTTAAAAAGGCAATGAGCAGATCTTAAAAAGCTGTCCAGCAAACATTTAGTAATTTCTTCCAAATTCTCAGCCAGTGTAAATTGAGACAGTGCCATTGATATGATGAACTAAATTGACATCCACTGTAGCCTTGTAATTTGCTCTTTGGTCCCTACTGTATAAAAATTTCCCCAGGTGCACAATTCACAGATTTATCTCTAGTTATAAAATGATCAACTAAAGGTCAGAAAATGCCATCTCCACAGCACCTCACTGAAGCATTAACCACTTCCTGATCATGCAGTCAACAGCTTATATAGAAATATTAAAATATATGCATATATTCAATGAATACTTATGGAAACATATTCTAAAAATATACCCTTTAACAGGTGAAAAATGACTTTATGAAATTAATTTCATAAAACTAAGATGAAGAGTGATTGAATTATAACAAATGCACTTTACACCTTGAAAAATGTCAATTATTTAAATGAGATAAGAACTGAATCTGGGAAACTGGAACCACCATCAGTTAATAGACTTTATTTCACTGAATTGAACTGAGCTGGAGTTAATTTGCAGTCCATTCACCAAAAACTACTGTAGCTTGGTTGTGATGGAAGCGCTTTTATCATAAGACATAATGCAGTGAAATTCTAGGATGAAGAGAAACAAGGTGAGGGAGAAAATTTGACACACACACACACTAGCATACATTCTAAGGAAAAAAAAGATTTCAACAGTAGCTTTTCTGAACTGATACTAATTACTTGTCATAAAACACAAGGTCTCCATTTGGATTTCAGGTTTTGCAGTGCTAGATACTATAGATAAATATTTTTTTTAAATGGTCAGTACCCTAGAAAGTTTACAAGCCTAATATATGATAAAAACAACAGTTGGCTAAAACAAACAAATCTAATGAGTGCAATCTGTTTTATTAAAAAAAAAAAAAAAAATATGTAACTGAGAATCGACCAAAGGGAGGAAATAGAAGCTACTCAACTAGTCCTCCAAGTAGCAAAGAAAGGAAAAACAAGGAGCAGTTGTTGAAAGCGAAATTCAAACAAATGCAGATAATAAATCAGTCAGAAAATCATAATAAAGATGATTAATCCAAGAAACAAAGTATTGTGAAGAATGGCAGGTTCTCCATCTTTTCAAGCTTTCTAGCTAAATCTGAAAGGCAATAACAAGGCAAGGTTTGGCCGTACAGCACTTAGGTCAATGCCACACAGATTTTTGCAGGCAGATGTGAGTTTGTTGTGTGCTCCAAGGCAGTTGGAAGCAGTGCATCTGTACTGAAAGCTATTTGCTCAGTTTAACAGAGCACACCTATCAAACTGCAACAGTAAATAGCTTGCATCTGTTTGCAGGAGACCATGTAGTCATTTGTACAACTGTGATGAGATGGGATTTTACTATGGGCATTAAGCAGGAGGCCAGACCAGGTGGTACCTGAAACAAAAAATCTACAAGGTAGCAGTCAGATTAGCAGCAATAACGAGTTACCAGCTACTCATTTACAACAGAAGTGAAACAAAGCTAAAAAGACAAATTTTAGCTATTTCAGTCCTTGTGAGCGGGTATATTTTTGTGCATTCAAGACAAATCTTCTGAAGGAAAGCTATGATCTTATTGTTGATAAGTTTTAGTTTTCTCCCAAAATCACAAGACTGAGTATCTTGTATAATCTGAAGAACAACAGCCATATGCTTTTTCTCCTGTTTTGGCAGTGGCATAGTATAATTTGCCTTAGTCTTGGTATGTAGCAGGAAATGTTCAAGATATTCACATACCTTCTCAGTTCCACAAATTTTATTCTCCCATTGTTAGAAACATTTGTCCTGTTTTGCTGCTTAGAGCAACGGCACACGGCAATGTCACAGCATAACATTTTCTGGAAGTATGTCAGGACGTTTCTGCCATAAGATCTGTCCTTCTGTCCTTCTCTGACAATCTGGAAAATTCCCACACAATTTCATTTTCTTTTGTTTTGAGTGCAGACTTTTTCTTTAGGGTTTCCTTTTGTTTGTTGTTCTCTTTGCGTTTCCAGACTACCTTTGAGGTGATTTACAGTGTCTCCAACTGATTTTAAAACATTTTCACAAGGGTTTGGAAGAGACTTTGGGAATTTACAAAGCATATTTTCATAAAATAATATCACCACAAACAAAACAAAAAAAAAAAAACAAAACCAAACCCTAATACAAAATGACAAATCCCCCTGTAATTTAACAGGCTGATTTTCTGTACCTGATATCATTGATGTCATATAGAAAGGTTAAATGCTTTCTCTTTGCCTTACTCTACACTTTCTTCCCCTTCTTTGGTCCTACCAGATACATATCTTCCTTTAATATTCCATTCCATGTATTTGAGATTAACACTTGAAAACATTCCTAAATGGTAATTGAAGATTATAACTTTTCTAACAGATTCTTTTCTTCACTGTTTACTTAAAATGATAGAGGTTTTAGAAATTGAACTTTATTGAAAAACCATGGAAAATCCACACAGAAAGTTATTCCAAATCAGGCCATATGTACCTGCCAAAATTTTTAATTTGGAAATTACAGAAAAAAAAAAATATATATATGTATTTGAAAATGGTCATATTAAAAGCAAACAAACAAAAAAACAAACATGCCACCATTTCTTATTCTGTATTAAGAAAGTGTTGTTATTAACAAAACCCCACAAAACAGAAACTAAAAACCCCACAAAACTAAACCTGAAATCCATTTTTGTACAAAAAAAATAGCTGGGGAAAAAAAAAAAAAAAAAAGACTAAATGGGATTTGTATTCATTTCCATGCAGAATCACCTTTTTACAGGCTTTTGGGTAGCAGCTATGTCCAGAGATGTGTGGGTTATAGCTGCATCATCTTCACAGTGCAATACTTGCCGTGGTATGAAAGGATCAGAGCTTTTAAAAAGGGCAGAAATAGGGAGAATTTCTGGGATGCAAATTTCAGGGTTATCTCTAAATCCGATTATCTGGATTCCCTCCTCTTCCTAGTGTACTTTCATGGGAAGCTTTGTTGCTAAAGGCAAAAACTTCATCTCGCATCCTTGAGAGTAAAGATGTAGAAGGGAGTTACACCTTCTCATGCTGTCAGCAATTTTAATCTATGTCTACACTAGGAAATTCAATTTTCCCAGCTTCCATTCCCAACAGGCAGTTTGCCAAAGGCCAGCCTCTTTTGCTGTCACAGAGGCACCCACAAAACAAACAGCAGCCACTATCTGAAAATGGGGTTTATTGCAAGCAGGGTTGCCAGCACTCCTTTTGACTAAACGTGTTCGGATGTCTGTCGGGAAGTAACTACGACACAACTAATTTCTAACTTTAAGGAATGACAAACCAAAATGGGCAAATCCTCACTCATAAAAGGGGAAACCTCCCACACCAGAGTGCTCGAGATATCATGCACCCAAAGCAGGGGGCAAGGCTCACTCAATCCACGGAAACTCCCTCTATCCATGGGAAGTATCCAAGGGGAGGGTCCGACTGCCAGGTCTGCTGCTCTGAGAAGAACCAACTCCCCTGGCTCTCAGGCAGGACTCCATTTATACCCTAGTTGAAGGTGCACTGGGGTCATTCTCATTGACTGAGGGACAAGCCTGGACAAAACACAAAAAAGCCCACACCCGGAGCCTGTTTGCTGAGGGCTCCAGCCCCAGAGGCACCAGTTAGGCACCTCAAGGTGCAACTGAATGGCCGAGACCTCAAACTCCTCCGGCCAAGGCCTCAAACTGCTCAGCATAGCCCATGTGCTCCGTCTGTTTTGTCTGTGGGGGAGGCTATACCTGCCACATTTACTCACAGGGGCAGGGGCCATGCATGCATAGTTTCTATGCATGTCTGAATTACAGGTAGTACCTCTATATAGAACTCCCTAAGGGGAAGGAAGCCTACAAACCTCAAAAGAAGAGAGGAAGAGAAAGGATGCTTTTTCATTTAAATTGCTTCCTTTTCCCACTGTTTCCTCCCACCTCTACAATTTGCCCTCTAACAAAGACTTGCAACTATGTAATTAGATCCAGGTAAAACATAAACCAGAAAGCAACTAACATACTGGAGTAGTAGGTATAGCACAGTATTTCTAAGACATTGTTTTCTGTACAGAAAACAATTTCATAAATTCCTTAACATGTTTCTCAAATGGCTCTGATGGCTAATGTTTAATTTGCATCCACGATTTAATCTTAATCAATCAAAGAGAAGAGTACTGAATGTAGACTTAGTGCAAGGATTGAAAGGCAATTGTAGTAAAATGTAGCGATAAGCATTCCAGCTTGATCCTCCTCTCATTTGTCCAGGTGGAAGTCAGGAGCAACTCCGCTCTAATCAACGTAGTCATAGTGGAGTAAATCTGGTGTAAACAAGAGTAGACTTCTGCTGTACAAGCTGCAGCAATTTCAGACTTGGCATTAAATTCTGATAAACATGCTACAGTGCAGCTGTATATTAAATAACCGATTTAGAACAAAAATAAGCCACTAATGGCTACATTTTTCTTCAGACTAATAGGTGGCTGAAATACAGTATTTCTGAAATAAATGACAGGGACTGTTAGCTTTTGAAACATGTTTTCTTCAGATGCCTATAATAACAGCAGAAAAGGAAGGAAAAATTGCCTTAAATTTACCCAAAAGTATATGCTTTTATGCAAAAAAGACATCAGGCTCTGATATATAGTGAATTTAAGACATCTGTGCTGAGATGCATAAAGATGTTTAGATACCTAACTCCTGTTACAGAACATATAAAGCCCAGGGTGAGGAAGAGGGGAAGGAGGCTATAGGAGTGTTTCAGCAGGATATCCATGTCCTGAGCTGTATCTCGGTTTCACAGGTGGACACAAAGAAGAAGCCAAGGAGACTTGGCAGAGGAAATTAGGTTTAGTCTGTGCCTTTGGGGCAAAATCCCACAATAAACAAAATACTGTCTCGAGAGGCCTTGACAGTCTTTCTAAGACGAGCCTACCAAGAGCACAAACCAAGCTTTTGCTCTCTGAAATTTTGTTTTATCTGAAAACAAAAGGAAAATGAGATACATAAAAAATAAATAAATTCAATTTTCCCATGTCAGACATGAAAAAGTGAAAGAATCGCACACAAAATATCTTCTTCCTGCCACTTGTCGTTGGAAGATTGTTTCTTTTTTTAAGTCTTCATCTCAAACTGAGATTTCCGAGTACCTACTGAACTACAACAAATTCTACATAGCCTTCTATGTAAAAGATGCTTTTGTAACCTCTGAGTTGCAGCCATGATTACATACTCTGGGAAGGTACAAGATTCCTCCACTTGAAAACATCCCACTTACTTAACCTCAAACGTAGCAGCGAGCATAACACAAATGTAAACTCTCCTCTGCTGCTGTGCTATGACCCATCAACCAGAAAAGAGAACAGAGATGTAATCCAATTCAAGTGTTTGAATCATCCAGGCTCCTTAGCTTTGATGTCAGTAGCTAAATTTACCTGGAAGATGCCTTCAGACAGCTCCTACATCTCCCAGGAGCACATAAGCTATTGGTTAGAATAGTCTTTTGATACAGAGATATTATATCCTTTTCAATTAAGACCTCTGATCATCCAGTTCCTGAATAATGCTGAAATTACTGGACTGTTAGGCAAAAGACAGCACAAATCTCAAATTTTGGTTTTTAGGAATTCAGGATTAACTTGCTGGAGAGAATTAATATTTCTCAAAGGTGATGATTCAGCTTAATTAAGAAACAACCATTTGTTTTCATCAAATATAAAATAAGCCTTAGATGTCTGGCTCCTGACTCAAAGGAACAATGCAGTAATGCTAACTACAGTAGTAGGGTTCAATGGTCTTGATCAACCTTGCCTGGACCCACCACCTGCACCATTTCCCTGTGAGACCAGAAATACAGTTTAAGCTTGTCACCCAGTCTTTGTTTGGATTTTCCTATTTTGTTGGTCCACCTCTTTGCAGCCTTGCCTCTGATCCTGCGCAGCTGCCTCCTGGGCAGGCTCTTTCTGTGTGCCTTGTCACTCATCTCCAGTCCTGCCTTTGCTCCTGTATCTTTGATGAACCTTGGACCTGTGTTTTAGCCTTGTCTCCATTCCTGTTTTTGGCTCCAGCTACTTCAATTCCTGACTGGACTCACCGGATGAATCCCAGACCTCATTCACCACTTGCTATGCCTGCTACTGCTGCTCAACCCTGTGTATCAGCACCTGACAGGATGCACCCCATGGGTGAAGGCACTGCATGTGCTGGGGTTACCTTTGGCTCTTGGCATCATGTTCCTAAGGGAGCAGCCAGACCTTGCTGCTCCCTGACAGGTAGATCTTGTTCAAGGCTGTGTGCATCGCCATATCCTGAGCTGAGTGTGGCAGAAATGTGATCTGAGCAAGCCTAGCAAAATAAGACCTTAGGTAATTTAGGCATTTGAATTTCCAACCGGCCTTAGGTAGGTGCCTACATGCTCAGCTGCACCCAACAGGTAGTAACTTAGTCTTAGATAGCAGCAGGGTATTAGGCATCTAAAGAAAACAGCCCCTAAAAAAGAGGAGCTGGAGCAATCCAATCTTAGCAATCTTTAGAACACACTGACACACACATTTTATCTCTGTTGTATTTTGTTTTGAATTGTGTTTCTGACGTTTATCCACCTTTTGGATCATAGCATGAATTTCCACTGATTTTTTCTGACAATCTTCTGTCAATTAGATTATAAACTCTTTTATGAAGGAATTTGTGTTACAGATGTGTCCAGCATTTACCATAATAAAGACTCTTTTTCATCTGGAGCTCTCTAAGCACTCCTTGAAGAGGATATAATCATGCCAGCATCAGTGATGATGTCTGTCTAAGTGTTGGTTTCAGTCTGACTAATGATTTTGCAAGGACCTGAAGCACCTTTTCAGTTTTCTATGCCTCACACTTCTCCTGTAGCAAGAGGGAAATCATATTTACGACTGCCAGAGGATAACACGAGATAATGAAGCTTGCGGAGCATCATCTATCACATAAGCAATGTCTTTTAGAAAGAAAATATTCCTAGAAGTGTGATCCCTCAACTTACTTGTGGTTTTAGCATTTTGATGGAGAAAGGGGGAGTTCCATTAGCTGTATTTCTACAGCTATTCATATTCACATACGAATCCACACCTATTTATGACTGGAATTTCCAGATTGAAGGGCAAGAGAAATGTGGTACAAGTGACAGAATCTGATCTTATCTCTTGTTCTCACAGCTGCTAGAGGAATTTGTAATGCAAAAGCCACAGGGTGAAGCAGGTTGGTATATTTAGGATTCAACATTTCATTTAAAGCCTGCTCCCAGAACTGCTGTCATGATATGGGTGAATGTTGATTTCTATTAAATACATTGCAAATACGTACAGCATGTTCTGTCCCTGGGAAGATGCCACTATGAAGAGATAACTCAGTTGAATTGCCAGAGAATTCAAGTATGATGTGGAGGGGGAGGAGGCAGGAAGGAAGGCACAAGGAACAAAATGTCCCCACAGCCACCCACGAGGACAAAATCCTAGTGAGATATGAATCAGCAACAGCCAAGGAAGCCCTGATGCCTAAAGGGGATTATGTAAGAATCTGAGATAAGTGGTGTCACTAGCACCTTTGGGTATTTCTCAGGCATTTAACTGTGTCATCTAACCTGAGAATAGATACCCTGAGCTCTCTTCTAATCTATGCAGAAAGCCAAGCAGCTGCTAAGGATGATAACTTTAATAAGGAGCCTACAGCAGACAGGCTTGCAAATTAGGCATCTCAGTAAAATGCTCTTTGGGTTTGCTGATCACAAGCTTAAATGTGCTGCTTTAATACTTTTCGGGCAGCTCTTTGCTATCCAGTCTCATAGATCATGGTCTCTCTGGAAAGGTACAATATCTTCCCAGTTCCAGTGTTCTGTTGCAAAGTATAGATGTCAAAAGAATAATGACAAGACATTATGACCATAATGATAAAACATTATAAGAATAATCATAAAATAAGAATAATCATAAAACAACAAACTGTAAACTCTTCACTAAAAAGGTACATCTCTGCACTTTTACTGACCTTGACACAACAGGAACTTCTGTAGAGCCTTGATATACAAGAATCAGCAGTTTTCATTTCTGTCTTCTATGCAGCGAAGTCAACATCAAACTGTGTTCTCACACATTGGTATCTCAAGTCAGATATTCAACTAGGTATCTCAGATTAAGAGTATGACCCTTTGTAGATCCTGCCTGCCTGCACTGGAGAGGTCTAGAGTGATTTAACTACCACAACAACTACACAATCACAATTGTTAGCAAAAATTTCTGACAAGGTAATAATAATTTTGATATTCAGTTGCTAATTTTGAAACCATATGAGGACTAAAGAGGTACTAGGTTGTAGTTCGGGTGTCAGTACCACAGAAGCACAGAGAGAATAACTTGCAGTAGTACTTCAGCTGCAAAGTCACTTAGTTTTTGTGATATTTAACATTCTCCTTGAGGGACATTAGACAACAGCCCCTAGGCTCTACTGATGTCCATACTGTGATTCCAGTTTGCTTCTAGGAATGGCTATCCTATACTCCTTGGAACATTTCTCTGACTGTAGGCAGCATAGACAGGAATAGGAAGGCAGAAGAACAAAAATTAAAAGAAAGAAGTGTCAGATTAGTATTACTAGAAGATCTATGCTCAAACGTGGCATATCCATGTGACTTCATGATATGATTTCAACCTCTGTGGAGCTCAGCCACAAGTACAGCTTCAGTAATTTTGTAGAAGAAACAATTACAAGGTTTATTACTTTATATGTACTGAGGATTGCTGCCACTCACCATTTAAGGCAGCCAATTTCTGCGATATTTTTGGTCCATCAGTGGGCTATTTAAGGAGATGAGTGAGATGATCCTTACAGAGAAGGTGAAAAAAACAAAAGCCCTCATGCACTTGGGAGAATTTACTTACTTATTAAAGAGACAAACTTATTAAAGAGTTGACAGCTGGTAAAACAGAGAGATTTCAGTGGAGAGGGGGAACAGGAAGACAATACACAGGTGGAAATGACAAAGAAGTCTAAGAAAGTATCGCTTCACATGGTCAATTCTGTCTTGTTATATAAGGTGTGATAAGAGTTTTTGCACAGTAATTATTCATAAACAATACATGTAGAAACATCAGCACAATGTCATGAAAATGGCTGATCTTTATACACTTGAAATGATACCTCTCAAACGCAGGGATTTCTCATTTATGATTGCCTAAACTTATGCTCTTTTCAATGTTCAGAAAGGCTATACACAAATGAAGAGTGTGATGAAATCTTTAACCGCAATAGGGAAGACAGAATTTATATTGTTTGATCTTTTACTCTCAGACATTTTTATTATTATTATTTACTTTGATTCTGACACTTCAAAACTTTAAATGTACAAGTTTCAATGCTTTGTTTTGAATGAGTTTTATTTATTTTTAATAAGACTTCACTTTATCAGTGTACACATTAGCATTTTAGTAGTTGTCTTACTGTGGATTTAACAAGATATTTGGTAAAAGCCAAAAAGTTAAGTTTCCAGTTTTAATCTTATTCAATATCTAATCTGAAGATAGTGTCATTAGGCTAGAAGTACTGAGATTTGTACAGACCCCTCCAAGTACTCATTTTCTGATCAGTACTCTAATTCCTTGCATACGACAGGTCAGACTGTAGCCTTTTTCAGATTCCTGAAATCAGAGTGCTGTCTATTTACAGAGAGCACTTTTTCCCAGTTTCCTTTTAATTTGCATGTTCCTGGATGAACACCAAAGTTTGCTTGAAAGGGAAAGTTCAAAGCTACTTAGAAAAATTGGCCATCTATTATCTTTTCGGTTTTAAATACAACTACTCCCCACGGTTCCAGAAATCCACAGTAAATGTGCCCCATACACCATCCATCCTCCATTTCTTGCAACTTGCTATAATCTGGTGTGTAAAGCTTCCAAAAGTTGTGGAGCAGCCTATTTTGAGAGAACTTGTAAGCAGGAACACATTAATGGGTATCAGGTGCAGCTATGAATTTAATGAATGGTTTGTTGGAAATCACATTAAATAGCAACATCCGTCTGCAGATGAGCTCTGCAATGTCCTTATTTCAAGCTCAGGCAGATGGAGGATTTGCAACGCACTTACTGCTTTCTGGTTCATGCAGCATTGCTTGCTTGTAAATACATTCACAATCATGCTTGAAAAGATTTGGAGCTTGACTGTCCGGCCTTTTACTTTTGCAGCTTCCTCTTCAAAGTAATGAGTGTAGGAAGAATGAAGCAAGGTTCATCATGAGAATTAAACTGGTTCAGGATTTTGTCCTGCTTCAAAAAACGCGTATATTTTTTTTGTTTGTTTTTTTTTTCTTTCTCTCAAACAGCTTTAGCCTTAGGTATGGGGGTGAAAAGGGAACTTGTCAGGTTCTTTTTAAATTGTTATTGCTTTCTGATGTTAAAGTAAATTTAAAAGTTTCATATTTAGGAACCAAAAAGGGGAAATGCCACATCAGGTATCAGCTCTTTCAGAGCATTGTTGTGAATTCATTTTTAATGTTAGCATTCAAAAATATCCAAATTTCTTTTCATTTTCAGCCATCTGCAATTCAAATACCTCCAACAATATTTATATATGGCTGTGGAAAAAAGAGGTGAAAGCATTTTCCCAGGAAACCCTTTGTATGGTATATGAGCAGATAGACTGGACAAGCAGGCACTACTTTCTTCCCTTAGCTCTTCCCTAGGATGTGAAAGGAATTAATTCTTCGTATATTGTGTGAGCTTTTTTCCCTATGATTCAAACAAGAAGGGTAAGAGAGGAGAAGGAAGAGCACATTGAACAGTATGAAGCATAAGGAAGACCTTTTTGGGAATGGGTACCAAAACCAAACTGTTTATTAATGATATGCTGATCCCAAATGGCTTCTGAAAATTTCTGATCAGTAACTGGACCAAGTTTAACCTTCTGCGTATAATTGTCTTCTTTCTTGCTCTGGATAGCAGATAATTTAGACCAAGTTTTTGAAGGACCATGTTTCTGAGTGGGTAAGATGAGATGTCACAGAGATGTAGAAAAGCAGGAGAAAGGTGTGAAAATGTTCATTGATAAGATTATACTCATAAAAATACTGAATGTAAAATACCTTCTTACAACACTCAGTCCCAGGTAGAGAAAATAGTCTTATTCCCAATCTCACTCCTACCATGTTAACACAGCTTCATCGACTTTGGAGCTACACCCAGGAGACAAATAACACAAATATACAACACTGTTGAAGTCAATGGGTCTCTGATGACTCACATAAGTTGGAGCTGCAGTTCAGCTTGCTGTTTGCAGAAATTTCCAAACTTGGAAACTCTTTCGCACATTTCTAGCAAAGTCAAAATAGGTCTTTGTGAAATAACTGCAGCAAACAGTAAATGATGTATGAAATGAAATATCTCATCCATGCCATACATGAAGAATGTGCAGAGGAAGCTCTGCTGGTTTCACCACGCAGTTTCAAACCAGTCCCTGATGTGAAACCATCATTTGTGTGGACTAATGGGAAGAAGGGGGTGATGCTGTCATTCTTATCTACTGTCAGGTATGGCAATTCCATATAGAGAAATTCAGATTTTATCCCTTCCTTGTTTTATGAAATAAATACTGTTTTAAATTCTCTCAAGCAAATTCCATTGAGTTTGATGGGAGCTGAGCCTGCAGTGCTGGGGATCTATTCTGTCTATATAAACATTTTACATGAAGTTAAATCTGTATGTGGTTTAAATCAGCTCAATTCAGTGAAGTTAGGTGTGGTGAACCCCACTTGGATATAAAAAATAATTCAACAGCCAGTGTAAGATTCCTGCTGTGTACAACTACAAATACTAGAAAAGTTAAAAATGTTCTTTTTGATTCTGCACCAGGAGAAAAATGAATCCTAATAAGTTCTGAAACTTAAAAAAAAAAAAAAAATAAAAAATGCAGCAAGTCTGGGGAAGTTTCTGAAAAAGATCATTTGTTTCCAAAACTTAGTTCATTTTCAGTGACTGAATTCTTCATATCTTAATGTGATGGACAAACAAGCTCTGCAGTATGCTTATGATTTTGAAAACTTGAATCTGTAGATGTTTGAATTTCTTGTTGGCATCTCTGCTATGACAACCACATCTGACCCACATGAACAGAAGTTTAACCAGGATCATGCAACCGTTCTCTGCCTATCTCGATAAGTTTCTTTCACTGTAATATTACAGATGGGCATGATTAGACTCTCTGTGGTGACTATGTGAGGACTGATTTTCAGTGGCACTCAAGCAGTCAGCAAAACAGCTCATATTCAGAGTATGGGTGTTAAAGCATCTCTAAAATTCATGTTGTTTTGATACATGACATCTCCAAATTTTTAGTCTCCTTTATTATTCATTTGACTGTGAGGGTCTGCTTGGCAGAGATGTGGTAGGAAATTAGCCATCAGGCTTGGGGTGCTTCTGAGTTCCAGTGTGCTCTTCCGGAAGCTTTGTCAGAAACAGTTTGCTTGTTTCTGAAAGCAGAGTGATTTGATCACTCTTGGCAGTCACAGTTTCCCCCACGTATTTTGTTTTGTTCCAAGAACGCCAGGAAAATGTTCGTTCTTTTAGAAAAGTCTTCTCCCTGCTGAATTCACATTAAGACATCCTCAGAGGGCTTTGCTGTCACCTTCTATAGGTTAAAATAACAGGATGTCCCCCCTTCCTTCCCCTAACTTTGAAGAACATCACACTGTTTTGCCTTTTAAAGCTTTTGGGCTACACTCTGTTACCTACATGCAGTCAGCATCATGGCAAAGAGCAGTGTTTAAGAACCTGAAAACTACATTTGCTTTTTAGTAGAAGAGAATCAACACGTAATGTTATCAGATACCCTTACTCTCATTCTGTAGGACATGTGAATGCAGCAGCTGCTGATGTGATTCCTGTGCAGCGTAGCCACATTCAAGTTAATGAGAAACAAGCTTGCTAAGGCAGAAGCAAACATTTAGCCTGTTCATTCCCAAATGATGTATGATCTTCTGTGCTGTTTGGTCCAGTCTGCTTGGATCACAAGCTAGCTAATTCCAAAACAGTTTATACAGATTTTTACTAGATGATAGGTACAGTGGTGCAGCTAAGATTCATGACACAGGGTAAAAAAAGAGAAGATTTCAGTATTTCATGTTACTTATCTACATCAAGAATATGTATCTAACTACTTCCAAGAGGGATGGAGGGGTTGATAAGCAGATGCTGACATGAGTATCATGCCAACTGGCCAGAGTAAGAGCTCCACAGAGGAGGCAGCATGAAGCTGAAGACTTCAGGTGAGCATGAGGGAAAAGCAAAGTAGCATCACAAGCAACTAAAGCATGTAGTTCTCCATCCCCAGAGCAGGACATTGTAAAAGGGAAACTTTAGCCCTCTTCCTGCATTTGGGAATTTGTAGGGAGGGGCTTTCACACACAATCATGTCATCATGTGTTAATCATTTACCAGCACCTTACTAACTGCTCATGGGAAACAGAATATGCTTTAACTTTACTTAAGTCTCTTTTAAAGTCTACTAAAAGACATGAATTTACCCTTGCCTCCTAGGTTTCAGAGTGAAGATCCATCTTAGAGTATTTGAAGAGAAGTTTCACTTAGGAATCTCTCATTTACTTTGGTAACTAAAAGCAGACTATGAGACACAGTCACTATGAGCAGAGAATGGATAACCCCTGCCCTCTGGTTCCTTTGTGCTGATTGTTTCCTGACCCAGGAGCCAGAGTATCAATTTCCCAAACTTGTGTGCACTGGAAGACATACACATAGACACTGCTAATCAGCTCAATGATGTCCTTGGAGCTCTTAGTCTTGGTCAACACTTAATACCACTTCAAATACCTACTCAAGAAGATCAGAAAATAAGGGCAATATTACTTCCAACACCAAATACACTACAATAATGCATGACATTATCCATGTCATCCAGAAAGGGGAGAAAGAGCACCTCCATGATATGTGCTTTCTTACAACTCATGATAAGAAGAAAGATAGAGGGAGATTTTGGTTTGAATTGCCATTTTCAGAGAAACTGCCTTACAGTCAAAGCATTGATTCAATTTGCCAATATTTAGATGCTACAGTGGAAGTCAGAGCAATCCAAAATTTAGGTGTTGGGTTTTTTTAACAAATAAAAGGAAGAGGAAAAATATTAGACTGAGAATTAAGAAAAACAGAAAAACAAAAACACTTTAAAAAGAGAGCTACAACGAATTCCAAGGCATTCATTGCAAAGGATTTTTTTTTTCTGGCCAGAGCACAATATATACTTTAGAGAACAATTCTTCATTGTCAGGGGAATTAAGTATATTTCTGACTACCTCTTTCTTATCTCAGATTTCTATGACTATGTGAGATAAGCCAATGACAGCAAGCTGTTAGCTTCAGAGCTCTGCAGCAGAAGACTAGCATTATTGAAATTCTGTTGCTAAAGACCTAAAGATTGAAGATTTTTTTTTTTTTTCTCCATATGATGAAAGAATTCCAGCTGAGAACAGCCTGTGTGAAAAAAAGAGAGGAATGTGTAGAAAACTTTGGGCACACTATTTTTGTTAGCTGGTGTTCCCAATCCCAGCTTGAAGCATCAGGTTTCTATGACTATAGGTAGGGCAATATCTGTGCAATTACTTTAGGAAATTTGTCTGGTTTTGCTAAACAGCAGAGCAGGTTCATGTTTCTTCGCAACTTCACTGTGAACTTTAATCTTCGTATTCATGTATGTCTGGTTATATACCTTCAAGGCTTTCCCCTTTGCTACTTATGACTACATTCCTATTAAATCTGACATTTCACTGTTTCAAAGCAATTGAATATAGAGTCTCTTATACATAGCTTGGACCTTTGGTATTTGCATCCAAGTGTGTTCAGGGAAAATCACTGTATAGTTACAAAAACATCCTATGTAACAAACATCCTATAAAAAAAGAAATAAATACTCAGATCAGAGTCTTTCATTTTCTGAATAGGTGTTTTGCTTTTAATGCTTTTTCTTGTTTATTTAGAAGGTTTGCAGTCATACCTCATTTCAGCAGAAACGATAATTCAGAGGAACTGGCCACTCTTGACAGTAGAAGTATATTTTATGTGGTCCTCCATAGATCTCTTTTATCTCTATACTGTCCCAAAGAGTGATAAACAAAATCATATAGGTCCAGCCACATGAATTGCACTTCATCAGAAATGTTGGAAGAAAAGTAATAGCTTATCAATTGGAAATGGTATTAAAAAAAATACAATGTATTATCCAGGCAGTCACACTGAAAGAGCATAAATGAAAGATTAATACTTCATATGTTTTTCATTGTGGTATATTGACACCTTTGACCAAAGAGAGGGAAAATATCCATCTGCTGGAATTAAATAGTGATTTCTCAGTCAGACAGCTGCACTAAATTCTCAATGGGGTTGGCAATCAGAGAGAGATCATGACCTACATTTTCCTAGAGTCTGCTATGCAATCACTTCCATAGTGCAAAGTAAGTCTAAGGAAGTAATTATGTCTGAATTCTTCTATGCATGTGATCATAAACTTTCTTTTTTAAAACAGTAGCTCTGTGGAGTTACTGGTGTGGTTTCACTAGGAGAAATACTGCTGCATTTGAGATTCTTCACTTGATGACCGAAGAATTGATTTTGTGTTGCCTGTTTGTAAGTTTTATTTTACTTTAAGAGTTCTAGTTATGACTGTGGTGTATGCAGTTGAGTAGCATACCTTTTAAATGGCTTAGGATCAGATTCACTCAGGGCACTTCAGATGTTTTTTTGTTTTAGTTTTCCAGGGGAAGGTATTGATACTGTAAACAGGCTACACTGCACTTGTCTAAACAGCAGGGTGTTCTCCCATGCACATAGGAATAATTGTGTCCTCTCACCTTTGCCAGGAGTGATGTATCAACCCTATTCTGTGTATCCCCAGGGCTACAGCACAGATTAACATGGGGGTGCCCTGGGAGACACTCTTTTGGATCAGAGTTGATGGTACACTTTGTAGTTTAGGTGGTCTAGAGAAAATATGGATATAATACACCTCTTGTAATCATGAGGTACCAGGCACAAGCCTGTTTTGGAGAACATCTGAATTCCTGTCCCTTATACTACAATGCAAAAGAGTCGCTGTGTGCTTACAATTATCAATCCTTCTCTCTGTGTCACCTAGTGAGTGCAGCACCAGGATCTCTGTTGAAAGTGGGAGGGAAAAACGGGCCAGAATTGTGTAACAGTCCCTTTTTGATGCCTGATTCAGTCCACAATCCTCTGCTTGGAAAGTCTGGCTGGTTCTCATGGACCAAATCTAGGCAAAGATCTAGGGGCACCTTCAACTTCTGAGGCCTTTACCTCTGCACCAGTGTTGCTATGACTCTGTGACAGGCTGGAGCAATCATCTCCACACCTTGTCTTAAACTAAGAGGTGCCAAATTTGGATACATGGGAGACAAGGACCCTGGACCATCAATGTCCCATCACATTCCAGAAACAAGGTGCTAACACAGACAGTCTTCCTTTAGAAAAATCACCTAAGCCCAATAGCATATCAATATATTTGCACCTAAGCATGAGATATTGCATAGTTTTCAAGTATACAGTTGTAATTATCTGCCAGTCGCATCTATCCATAGCTAATATTGATTTTGGGTACAGAACAATACTCTCTGCAGTAATGTATAAAGCCACTATATAAAAGAAACCTCTCTGTGACCCTAACTCCTCTGGCTGTATCTGCAGATCTGAGATTTTTGCGTTTCTCTACAGCGTGATTCATTCCTTTGTAACAATATTCCTCTTGTGGAGTATCAATATATAATTAGGGGGTTGTGCTGTATGTCACTGTGTTAGTCTTACTACAGAATATGAAGGTTCAGATCCACTCCTGTAAATCAGTAAAGCTCTTTAAAATCAATAGAGCTGCAGTCATCTGATCTTCTTGTGCATCTTGATTTCATTATTTTCTTCCTTTCATGTAAACCAAATTACTATTTTCTGAACTCGGATAACTTGTTTTTCTTAAATTTACCCATCACAATGCTAAATTTTTATAGAAATAAGTAATTACAGAGAATAGCTATAGTTAACAATAGGAAGATTAAATATAGATTTTTATGGCATAGTGCGAAAAAAAAGCAACAGATATGACAACCTGCTCTAATTAAAGTATGTTAATTATGGGAACAGATTTATTCAAATTATACTTCCTATGTCTAAGTGCAATATATAACAGTTTTTTAAATATTCTGCAAATATGAAAGTAAGATAATTGAAATCCCTCACCTTATGTTTCAGTTAGTTAGCCAATTCCCATTTTCTAATGCCATATATGAAACACTATGTTACAAACAAAAAGCTAAATGGAAAAAAAGCCAAGTAACTGATTTTAATCTGGAAGGATAATTTTAACACTACAAAACCAACAGGAAACATTGGGGCTTGGTATCACTGTCTGTTTTGGGAGATATTCAAAGAAGCTCTGAACTGAAAGAAAGCTTTAGTCATTTATACTCCCTTGGGCATCATCTCCATTTAAAGGTACTCTGCTATGAGTGTGTGATGGAGGATGTGGTCAGGAAGCTGGGTAATGACAGTATCAAGACAGATAATTTTAAAGTCATATCCCATTGCCACAGAGTAGCCTGGAGTAGTCCCTTCATGGATGTCAGTGGACTTAGAGGCTTTCAGGTCTCAGTTCAGGTGTTTAAACACAGGCACCTAGTGTCATTTGAAATGTGCTTGGCTACCTGAGACATCCAAATAGTACTAGTCAACATGAACCCATGACTTTGAGTGACAGTTGAATCTAGACTTGTGGGACACCCTCAGGCACAGCAAATGGCACTAAGTGCCTCTGTGTGAGCAACTGAATCGATTCTCCAGAGCTGAGTTCATTTTCCCTAACTAGACTTACACAATGTCTGTTTCTACATCTGAGCTAATCTCCCTGTCAGATCTTTACAGACAGGAATAGGTACAGTGCATGGGACTTATTTCAGGTGTTGAGATGAGTTTTGTCTCCAATTCCATTCACTGCCACTAAAACAGATTTCGGAAAACATAGTTATTGGCATTTTCACCACAGACACCTTGGCTTGATGCCAAATATTAAGGGTCATCTGCTATCGCGCCTGTGCCCAAGCAGCTCACATTAGTGCCCATTTCATAATACTTCATCTGTTTACCCTGCAGAATACCTTCGTGTGTTGTGGATCTACCTGCTTGCATGATTAGTATCCCATAAGCCTCGTAAATCTAATTAAACCAAAGAGGAAGTTTATGGCAAATTCAGACCTTTGACTCCATCATTTTGACCACTATCTAGCATGGCTTTACACTTTTCCTCTGATAATTAGTCATAGTCTTCCAGAGGAGGAAGGTCCTTGTGCTTCCATTATTTCACAGCTTCCTGACTCTGGCTAAGAAGAATAAAAGAGTATTGGTACTCTAAGGCATTCATTTAAGTCAGCAAGACGGTAACAGGAAGCTTTCCACTAATTAATGAACTTTGGACTGGAATCATAGAGACAAAGTCTGAAGAAACACCTCGACTGAGAAAGCGACTTGTTGAAATAAGTCATACAAGGCTGTTCAATGGATTCACACCGTTCACACGACCCTGTATGTCTTTATGTTTCTCAGTATGGTGCGATTTCTTTGCACTATCTCATGGCTATGGGGAATTTGACTGTTTTGATTTCCATTTGAGAAGTGAATCTACACTTCTCTGAAGTACGGGTCTGCTGTGGGTTGGCCTTGGCCAGCAGCCATGCACCCACACTGCCACTTGCTCAAATCTCCTCTCCCTCCCGCCTCCCCAAAGGATGGGGGAGAGATTAAGAACAAAACTGAGAAAAATTGTGGGTTGAGATAATGACAGCTTAATACGTGAAGACAAAAATAAAAATAAAAATAAAAGGAAAGAAAGAAAAAGTAAAGCAAAAAGAAAAAAAAAAGTGATGCAAAAGCAGTCACTCACTGCCTCCCACTAGCAGACCCATGCCCAGACATTCGGAACAGCAGCCACCTTGGAAATCAAGTGCTCCCCTCCTACTCCCTCCTTCTTCTACTCCAGATTTCATTGCTGAGCATAACATTATATGGCATGGAATAGACCTTTGGTCAGTTCAGGTCAGCTGTCCAAGTTGTGTCCCCTTCCCAATCTCTTTTCCACTCCCAGACTACTCACTGGGTTAGAAGACTGGGAAAAAGAGAAAGCCTTGCCATCGTGCAAGCCCAGATCAGCAACAGCCAGAACACTGGTGTGTCACCAACACTACTTTAGCCACAAATCCAAAACACACCATCACACAGGCTGCTATAGAGAAAATTGACTGCATCCCAGCCAGACCCAGTACAAGGTCTAATGTCATTGCCTTCTTGGGGGAAAGGCAAAATCAGGAGCACTGGAGAGCAGCCCAGTTTATCTATGTGCTACCACCTATTGAGGGGTGGGTGCAGTAAAGGGCTGAAGGGATGAGAAGAGTGGAACAATTCCAGAATCAGAGTAAACATCTCATCTGTTTGTAGCTCCCAAAGCAGCTCAACTGTTGTTATTAAGGGCTAATTGTTTATTTGCTGCATGGATGGTCTAAAATGGAAAAGTAGTGAGATTCTTCATCACTTCAGATCAGATTCCCAAGGACAGAATGAAGGTTGCATTGGATTATTTTCATATTGTCCATTTTTTTGGCCCTACCTATGCAACAACATGAGCTTCACTTTAAAGGGAATGCAGAAAAGAAAATAATAGGTTTACATATTAAAATGCACAAACCTTTCACTGTGCAGTCTAAACCTTTTACTAGGCATAAAGAATTTTTCTGCTTGTTTTGTATCTGTTAGATCCCTCTCCACTTTGATTGCCCATCCTTTCCCTCCTGCTCTGAATAGACAGAGATCATCACTGCATTTTACTAAAACATTTGCCAAGAGAAAGTGCTTGCTTTTGGGGGAGATATTGGAAGTGTCTCAAAATAGAGATGTACAGCAGAACAGTCAGCTTTTAAATTGGTTTAGGATTCTCCCCACCCTGACAAGTGTCATATTGGCACATGAAATATATTTCTGCATCTGACTGTGTGGAACAGACCCTCAATTAGTAACAAGCTGGTGCTCAGTCCATTGGTAGCTGAAGCATTTTGTGTGGAAGCTCCAGCCTTGCCTTTTGATTTTTTTTTTTCAGTTGAAGAACTTATTGTTATCACGTCACGCAAGCAACAGTGGTGCCAACTGTGCCAAATATAGTTTTGCTTGCAGTCTCACTGGCACTTGTTTAATTGTTGTCTCATTTCATTTAAAATACATACTGTAAGAACATTTCAGTACTTTAAGCCAAAGAGAACACTAGAGAACACTTTTATCACTTATAAATAGAGACTCAGAAAAGGATAGGGGCACCTGGATGCATTTCTCATTTAATATATAGCTAAGTTAGTTATGCTATTTAACAAGAATGATTGTGCATGAAACTATTAGATGCAGCCATGAGGTTTTTATATAATAATCAGTTCTTCAAAATATATCTATTGCATACCAATATTCAATCTTTTTCTTTTGGGCTGAGGAAATAACTTGAACTGTATATTACTTTTTATGAGATTTAACTCAATCTTTGCTTGCATGATGACAGTAAGTCAGAGGCTGTAACTGTAATCTGGTGTAAGCAAGTTTGACCAGTGTTATTATTATAAAGACTTGAGCCAAAATGCTGGAGTCAGACATTTTTGTATTTTGGTGCGTTTGAAATCCCCATCACAGTGTATGTTTCAACAAGCCCTCATCTTTAGGGACTTTTGCAAGTTCAGTTGAGAAAAAAAATAGTTGTGTTTGTGGATAAGTAACTGCTCATCTCAACTGATTATAAGCAGTTCTTTGCAACATCAGATGTTCAATGACAATTTTAAGACAACCACAGTTCATCCTGCCTGTCCTCAGACTATATATCATGAGGTAAGAACTCCGTGCTGACTTTGTGTGGGTCACCATGCCCACGTAGCACTGTGCAATACCGGGAGGAGGTGTTAACTCGTTCTCTTAAAATGCTGTGGGTACATAAACAGGAGATGATGTCTGAAGCAATAAATCCTGCCTCTCAGAGCATTGCCAAAGTGAGCACCGTGCTAACATGACAAGGTTTCACTGCATTTTGCTGAAGTAAAGTCCCTATCAGGCTTTACTGAGTCTTCAGAATATGTCCCTTTTTCAAGCACCTCTCTATACTCGGGGAAAAGTTTTTATTTTGTCCTTTCTTTCCTCCAAGTCACCCATGCTTTTGTCACAAGACACACAGGCTGAAGCACAGTTAGAGAGCAGAATGCTGACACATTGACTTGAAATATGAAAAGTGCTCTTTCCCTCCTTAATGAAGTAACAACAGATAACAAATAAACATATAAGAAACTAAAGGAGTCACAGATGACAACTGATTGCTTAGAAAATGTTGAAGTTTCACCAGAGGTACACTTGGCCCTGGAGGAGTAACAAATTGTAATCCTCAATGTCAAAGAATTATTATTGTCTTCATCCAAGGTACTGATGAAATACGACTGAGAAAATTAGAACCAAATGCAAAATATAAATTAATATTTTCATCTTAAGAAATAAGACCACATTTAGTGAGAAAATTTATTACACTGCATTCCTGCTATCCTTCATTTTTTGTATTTGTCTGCTTCTCTTCGAGATCTTTTCTTGTCTGCATTAAGAACACAAACGAAGCTTACCTGTATAAGGTTGCTTTTGTGCTTCCCAAGGTGAATTCAGACTAGTGTTTTCCAGTAGTGTACCTGGTTTATTTTATGTGTGAGACACGTCTCAGTAAACAGCGCCCAGTGGTCACTTAAATTTTCATACTTCAATTTATTAGAATGTTATCAAACAGTGTGACATCTTTTGGACAAGAAAGGTCATTCCCATGTCCTGTATCTATTAGTGAAGTGCTGCCGAGCTCAAGAGAGAGAGAATTATGCTATTCTGTGAGAGGTATATGAAATTTTATTACTGGAGTCTTTTACCAGCACACGCAAAAAAAAAGAAATAAAAAAAAGTCATAGAATCATAGAATTGTCAGGGTTGGAAGGGACCTTAATGATCATCTAGTTCCAACCCCCCTGCCATGGGCAGGGACACTTCCCACTAGACCAGGTTGCTCAGAGCCCCATCCAACCTGGCCTTAAAAACTTCCAGGGATGGGGCTTCCACCACCTCTCTGTGCAACCCGTTCCAGTGTCTCACCACCCTCATGGGGAAGAACTTCTTCCTAACGTCCAATCTAAATCTACCCTCCTCCAGTTTGTATGCATTCCCCCTTGTCTTATCACTACCCG